>VXBB01004077.1:0-23033 GCA_013399915.1 Illadopsis cleaveri | reverse complement strand
ATTAAGCATGTGTAGTTTGTTCTTTGAAATGGGTCGGTGGTCCTTTTTATGAGGTGGGGTCCCAAAATGATGAAGTAAGGTGGTCTTCCTCACTTTGACTTTTTAACCTTTCATTGTTGCGTGACAACTGAATCCTGTTTTTCCAGAACTGTTTGATTTATGATTGTATTGTCTTCTTGGAGTCTATTGATTAGTCAGAATACATAAACAGGCCTTGTGATTTATCAGTTCCTGAAATCCAGCTTCTGTTAATAGAAGGAAGTTCATCTATCTTACCTGAGCAATATCTAGTTTAACTAAAGTCCTTTATTCTTAAAAATTAATGTCTCACTTTGACACTTATAGTTTTCTCCCTGCATCCTTGCACTCTTCATGAGTTGTTGAGACATCTTCCTGTGTTCCAGCCAATGCTCCTTTTTCAGCCAGGCCAGTATTTTTTCCCATGGTTCATCTTTCAGTACATGGGGGATAACCTGGTCCTGTGCCTTTAAGATTTCCCTCTGGAAGGATGTCCAGCCTTCTTGGACCCCTTTGCTTCCTCAGGACTGCCTTCCAATGGACTATGTCAACCAGTGTCCCAAACTGGCTGAGGTCTACCCTCCAAAAGTCCAAGGTAGCATCTCTGCTCATCTCTTTTCTAACTTCTCCAAGTAACAAAAACCTTGTATAATTTCATGATGACTGTGTACAAGGTCTCCAGCTGCCACATCACCCACCAGTCCTTCACTGTTTACAAAGAGCAGGTCCAGCAGAGCCTTATTGGCTCACTTCCCATCTCCTGGTAGAAATAATGTTTGGGGGTTTTTTTCATTTTAGAAATCTTCTATATAATGATGGTTGACTGATAGAGATGGACTTTCCTATCATGTTTGAAGTAGTACTTCCATTGCTTTTAAGGAATTTGGAGTGTCTAGAGCCACATGATTCCGAATATTTGTGTCTCTCAGGTCTACTTCATGCCAGGATTGGTGTTTTCTGTTGAAGCTGGTAGTAAATGTATTGGGAAGTAGAGTGGAGAGCTGATGGTGAAGTTTTTATAGCTTCAGTGTACTTTGCTTTAAGTGTACTCTGCCAGATTCTATAGTCTAGTCTTGGCACAGTGCAGCCAGTGCACTCTTTTCCTCTTCTGTTGTATCTGTGTAAGCTCCTGGGTGTAAGACTCTAATAAAAGGACTTTACAGTGGTTCATTACTCTGGGTTAGACACATGGGAGAAACACTGACCAGATATTGTCAAGAGGTCAAAACAAGACAAAATTAACTGGCAAACTAGAAAGTCAGAGAATTTTGGCAAAAGATTTAGTATAATATCCAATCAACATAAAACACTGCTCAAAGCCTTAGTTTGGCCCATTCAATTTAGCAAATTTTAAACGTGTTCAATGTTGTTACTCAATGTATTTCAAGAAGAGGGAATTAGGAAGAAGAAAGACAGAAAAATATAGAAAAGCACACATATAGAAGATACAGAAAAGCCAACTCNGGTAGAACCTTGGCAGAAGAGAGCTTCCCTGCTTTGTTCTGATGGCCTTGATGCGTTTGTCTCTGATAAAATGTAACTTCAAAACACTAAGGAAGAACCCTCTATTTGTGATTTGACACTGTTAATACTGCAGTAGGTGATGTTAGAGGAATACTATTAAACTGTTTTAAGGATGTGTAGCACTGGTTGGTTTTTATTTGTCTTTGCTACATTTTGAAGTGGCTTCTTCTGTTGTGAGGATATGAAGAGACAAGTGCATCCCAGGATGAGGAATGGGCTTCAGCTGGACTGTAAGCCTGAAGTGTAAGTTAGCTGAAGAAGAAACTGGTAACAGCCATGTTTACCCCTGAAAGGAATTTCACCGAAGTTGTTGGCATGGAAACCGAGGAGAGAAGAAGGAGAGCGTGATAAACAACCTGCAGCTGAAAGATGTGTGCTTGGAAGAAGTTTTGTGAATGTTGGTTGAAAACAGCGGTGGAGACTTTTTGTACCAATGAACGTTGTGTTTATTTTTTGTGACCAATAAGCAGAGTGTAAACTTTGTTGAGTGCTGTTGAGACAGCATGCTGTTATAATAAACAGAAGTCTTCTGAAGATTTTTCTGTGTTACTTTGTGAGTCTTGACCGTCCCAACAATGACACCAGGGTTATGGTGGCAGAGTAGAGATTCACTGCCTCACCTGTTCCATATGAAGAGGCATGAGACTCCTTCCTTTCTGTAGTTTGTAAACAGAAGTCACTCTTACGCTTGGTTTGTCCATGTTAGTCTCTGCAGTTCACATGAAGGCAGTGGCTGCTGAATATTTTCTTATGTTCCTCAATAATACAATGTTAGGACTATTGACCTAAAACTTACAGGCTTGCCCTGAGAATCAGTAATTCCAGTGTGGGGTGTAAACCTTCTGTATTATCAGAAGAATGTAAACAGGGTGAGCTCTTTCCTCCTTTCATCACTTTAGTATCCCTGCAGCCTGCAGTGATTGTTTCCTGTAACTAGAAAGCAAGCTTTGTGTGAAGCCTACTTGAAGCATGGGAAGCCCTCTCAACCCGAGTGTGCTGCTGCTTCTCATTTCTATTGCTGGTATGCCTAGGACTGTCAAGAAAGCAAGGCTGGTCTCTCTCTGGAAACTGCCACAGGGCCTCTAGCAAATGCTAAGTATCATTCCATATACCTTCTCTGCCTTAGGTGATGGAGCTCCACACAAAGTCTCAATGAGTAACAGCTCATTCTTCCATATTTTTTGGTGTCCCTCTCTAACACTGGGCAGATAGCGCATTACCCTTTAGAGGGTTTCCTTCCAATGTGCCCAAAATAACTTGTATATCAGTAGATGAGAGTAGGTAAATTCAAACTCCAGATGGAGTGGATGCTGTTTCCGTTCATTGTGTATTGTTAGAAAGGGGCAGTTAGTGGATAAAATACACATCTAGCAAAGAGCACTGTACCCAGAGAAAATATTTATTTGAAAAATATAGTTGCCACGTTTTTTTGCTATGCCAGGAGGTCACTGGTGATTTGGGAGAGGATGTTGATAAGCTTGCAGAAGATATTTTATTTGAAGAGCTAGTGATCTTGAACAGACTATGTCTGCTCTATTGCACCTTGTACTTGAAGCCTGAGAAGCACATATATTCTTCATACAATCTCTAATATCTTAGGGAAAGGTAAGCACCATGTGGATCGATAGGTGGAATGTAATGATCCTGACCCGAAACCCCTGTGCATTGTGGAGTTAGTGGTCCATATAACACTTAACCTCAGCAGGTGCAGGCCTGTCCTGCATATATGAAATGGCCTCAGGCTCTGTGTACTGCACAGGTTCTGTAACTGCACGATCAACTCAGCCAGCTCATTGTAAGTTAGTAGCTTGCAGGCAGCTCCCACTTGGTAGCAGTGGTTATGCCACTTCCATGGCTGTGGTTTCATCTACAAACACAGCAAGAAATTCTTCTGTGAACATCCTTTATGGATAGAGCTATTGTGTCATAAGAAAATTATAAGATAACACAAATGACCAAATAAAAAAGAAGACTCTCACCTATTGACAAGGTCTGTCCAGCATGATGCATGTGGATCAGAGCCCTGTTGAAAGCTACAGCACCCAACGTTCCTGCCACTAAATCAATGTAAGATTGCCTATAATATATTCTCCTTATAGTGTTAGTTTTAGTAAATAACACTTTTAATGACAGTTCAGAGAGCCTGAGTACCTCTCTGAATTCTTACATGCTAGCACCTTCTCATGCAAAACAGTGTTTACTCCCTTGATAAGTAAGCTATAGCTAGAGTATTTTTCAATTTGAAATTAGGAGTCTACAGTTAGAATTCTATACATCTAACTTGTGATCACACTTGTAGTCTATTTTAGGTACGCTCTACAATTTATTAAAATAGAGCAAGTTCACGCTATTTTCATATCAAGAGCATTTATTCTGTGGAACCCAGAGTTTCTCAATTTGTTAGGAGGATTAAGGAATAGAAAGAAGACTTCTCCCTCCATGTATAACTTTAAAATTATGGGGATATCAGTCAAAAATGTAGAAAAAGGAATAACAATTCTTTACTAGAAAATAGATAGAACAGAACAAACAACAACGCAATAACAGAGATTTCCAACCCGCTGACCTTTTCCCTCTGTGTGTAGTTGTGAGCACTGCCGGCAGGGGGCGCGGGCGCGCTGCGGGAGACGAAGAGTAAATTCAAGGTAAAAGCTTTCCCTAGAGGAGTTAGAACTCGATAAAACAGCAAGAAACCTTGCAGTGTCTTGGTGTAAGGGTCTTAAAGCTCTGCCTTGGGGTGATGAGGCATCAGGACAATGAAGAGTATAATGCTGTGCAGTACCACTGCACTGCAAATTAAGGTCAGTTTTTGACACAGAAAATGGAAGGGGAAAAACTTGGGTTACCGTAGTACAGGTCATGAATTAAATAACCTTACTGGTCAGGATGCTGAGGCTCCAGATACAGTCAATCCTTCCTACATGGAGATTCTTGAAATTTTATGCAGTGGCACGATCCCTGGAAATACTGTAGACTAAAACACACTAATGACTCAAAAGGAAAAATATGTATTTTAGTTAAACATAATGAGTGCTCTGGTTTTGATTGATGGTTGAATAAGGCCTCCTGGTGGAAACAGTGCTTTCACCAAAAAAGCAAATTGAAACTTCAGAACATAAGCTCTTCCCATTTTTAAGATGAGGCCCAGACTTTTGCTCTGGGTGTAGCAGTCAAACTTGAAGATTCAGAAAGTTTTGAAAAACTGTATGTTCATTTTGGAAATGTTCTCTCTTTGTTCCTACATAAGTGACTATATATATGTTCCTATATATGTACTTGAAGGTAGGAATATTTCTGATTCTCCCTCCTTCTACTCCTTCTTTTCTTCCCTGCCCACATGCATGAGTTGAACAAACTGTTGTCCATCACAGTTTAGCCAAGTGAATGTTGTATGTGAATTCAGGTATCGTGCCTCATATTCCATGTGGTGGCAAGGGGCCTGTGACCACCATTGTTCTGACTTTGAGAAGCTGCTACTTGGGCTTCAGTAACAACTTGAGCACTTTCTCTCTGCTAGTCTGCTGCAGATGTCAAGTAAAAAGTGTTGGTTCATGCATAACTTATGGGTATGAAAAATGAAATTACATTAAAGTACATGAAAAGCTAGAAACCTGAAGACTTCATAATAATATGAAGGGACAAGATACGTAATCTCGATTGCTGAGTAATCATTCTCCAAGTAGCATGTTCAAAATTGGTCTGGAAAAAGTTTATTCCTACTGTTATTTTACAAGTTGAGCCTCAAAATGATTGCTAGTTGTGCTATTCTAGAAGAGGAAAGGAAAAGTCTCCCTGAAGTTACTAATTCATCAAGCCACCTTCCTGCAAGGCAGTGCCTCCTGCGGGAGCTGTCTCTGGACACACAGTCCTGTGACCATCTTTGCTTTTTTGGGGGAGACCTCTGAGCACTTTGTCACAGCAGAGACCTGTATCTTTTTGTAGTGAATTTTGGCTGAGTGTAGAAATAATTTCCTAGTTTTGAGAAATGCTTCATGTACTTTCAGGATTATCTTGCCCCATGTATTCACTTTTCCACAAATGGCAAAGCTTCAACTGGCATAAGAATGAAATTTTCTTTAGTGGCTGAAGCTTTTGATTTGGAATCTGGTGCTCATTTGGAACAGTGGGTCACCTTTCCTCTTGAGCCCCCCCATTTTCAAGTATTTGAGCACCCCCCCTCCCCCCTATATTTGTTAGTTTGAATCTCATTTTTATTAATCTACACTTCTCTAAAAGAAAATCTTTAGGAGAAGGTGTTGGGATTTGCTAGTAGAGCTGCTAAGAGAATTTAATTAGAAAATAAACAGAATGATGCCCATATGCTGTAGTATCTCACAAGGAGGCATCTTCTTGACATACATGTATTAGGTTGCCTCCGTGGTGGTATGAAAATACTTGTCCAAAATGTATTCAGTAGCTCCTGAGGTTAATCTCAGGAACTAGGAAATTACTGGAAACTGGTAATGCAAAGAAGTAAAAGTTATCTATTGCGGAACTATATTTAATGGCAGTTTGGGCTCATTAGGTGAAACTTAACTAGTACTTGTTAATTGCCATATGATTTATTTCCCTGTAACTATCTATAGGTGCAAAGATACAATGTTCCTATGAGGTTTTTCGTTTTCGCATGATATCACATTTCAAAATCCCGTACTGAATAGTCTACAATTTGAATCACTCTTAAAATTTATTAATGTTGGTACCTAGTATCAACAGATATTAGCTGTTGGCAGACTACAATCATCCTTATGTCATCTTCCTCATTTACAGCTACATGTGAGAAGAATGCATGAGAGGGTTTCTGTATCACATATTGCAGGTTGTTTTGATTGTTGAGAAGTCGTTATGCTCAAGCATGTGTAAGTATTTGTACCGTATAGCACACAATTTTTTCTTTAACAATATAGAATATGCAAATGCTTTTACACAAATAAATGCATTTATGCTGATGATTTCTTTGTACTTTCATGGCAAAAGTTGATCGCATTCTATCTTCTTTTCATTAGAAGCACCAGATTGTCCATAACCATTTTTGTAGTATTTTCATTAATTTGGCAACTCTATAACAGTAGAGCAGCTGTAGTAGTGCTCATACTTGTAGAAGCTTGAAGTCACTGAAAATCATCTGTGTAAGATATGTACTTGAGAAGTCATGTCTTTCAAGTGTTAGTAAAGCCCCAACAACAGACGTTTACACTTAACAGATAACATCTAACTCTGCCCTGCACTTAAGACTGCAAGTCCTGCAAGCATCCTGCAGCACCCGAGTTATTGGGGTAGCAATAGTCCCTATGTATCAGAAATGTGCAGTTAGACCCACATGTATCAAACAGTGCGTTTCACGGCGGTATTCACAAGTAACTTAGGCATGTGGGGTTTCTAACTTTGTTATTTGTATTTAAAGGAAATGGTTTAGCAGCCTACTGTGGTAAAAGTCTGTGGTCTAACTGTCCCCAGCTAATCAGCCATTCTCATCACAGACCACCTCCTCTGAACCAGTTGTGACTGGCTCAGTTTATAGGGTTTTTCCACTACATAACCAAACCTTCCTGTAAACGTATGCCCCAGCACCCAGAAGCCTTAAAAATCCACTTTTCTCCTTATTTGAGCTAAATCAATAGCAATTAAAATCTTAGTAGGAGAAGTATATGTTTGTATAAAAATCTTCAGGGACATTTGAGCTGTTGAAAGGTGTAAAATCTGCAACCAAGCATTTGAAAAACCCCTGAAACTGAGAGGTAGTGGTTTAGGGTTGCATGTAGGCAAGGGGGTTGCTATGTTTTCTATCTGTTTTTCTGAACTGCATGGTCAATATCTTTCAGTTTTGTGTAGGAGACACAAAGAGTGGATTCGGGGATCATATAGTGAGAGATCTTGGTTCCTTAATGCAGTCAAGTATTTGTATAGCAGAGATAGAGGAGATCCAGGTAAAATCTATGATGCTACTGAAATCTACAGTTACTACATTCCAAAAATACCTTTGTAGCTGTTTTGTTTCACCTTGATTGGAACCATACCTTAACAAATAATAGCATGGGATCCTAGGCATTTCTCAAAAAGAGTCTGACTGAAGACTAGAAATCATATTTCTTCCCACTGAAGAGTAACATGACATTGAAGGCAGTAATTAGTTGCTTTGGCTTCAATATGCAGATTCTAACATAGTTTGTAAGGTATGCCATTAGTAAAATAGCTGTGGTTGTTAGAACTCAGCCTGGTATGTTTTCCTTCCCTTACGATGACATGAGCCATAGGAGGCAGTCCTGTTGTAACAACATTTCCCCTTGGCTTGGCCTAGCTGTTTTACAAAGCTTAGCTTTCTGTTTTACAACAGAAAAGATGTAACAAACTAGTATTTATTGTTCTATGTAAAAGTGTTCCTATTAACACATTGAAAAGCAGAAAAGTGATGTTTTAAGGATCTTTGATTTCTTGAGAAATTTATATGAACAGAGAAATTTATCATCTTTGTACAGGCTGTGGAAATGCTGGGGAACAAACACAGGCCTCATAAAGACAACTGGAGGAAAGCTTTTATTGCCATCATCATAACAAACACAGTGAATGTAAATGCTGCAGGGGCATATCTCCAAAACCTAGGGCAGTGTTTTGCCCAAAACCAAGCAAGGGATTTATCCCAATATGTCTACTTCCCATTTTTCCACATAAATTTGAAAGGAATTGATTTGTGGAGCTGGGAGATTTAAGAGTTCAAAATCTCTGAGAATTTTTCTTCCTTTGTGAAAATACTTTATCAGAGCTTCACATTTGCAGTTTTGCTCAATTTTAAAAGGTGCCTTTAAACAAGATGGTGTTCATGATCATTGTGATTGTTTTCTTTTTTTAAAATTACAACGTGCAGTTTTTCAGACCATGCCACAGTGCTGGTAGATTTCTTCAATTTCTGCACATGTGCACCTTAGAATTACTTTTATTCTCATCTGACTTCTTAATTCAAAATTCTTTTGTTCACTTTTTAAAGTTTTGTTTAATTGTCTCTTAAACCACTTCAGAATAATTAATTCCTGATTTTTTGGATACATGAGAGTTGTAACAAATCACTGAAAGCAAAAATGAACCAAACCTGTGAATTTACTGCACAGGAATGCTCCTAATTAAGCCTTAAATGCGGTGACAAAACACATCTGTGCTTTATATGTGAAAATCCCTGTTATACCCCTAAGCCTCTGGATGCATAGCTACTTTTGACATGGCAACCTTGTTCATTTTGCAATGTAGATTTGGATTAAAATGCATTATTCCTATTGCCTATCTTTATTCAATATTCAGAAAAAAAATAGGAAAACTAGACTGATATAAAAACACTAGCAGTAAAGCAAAATGAGCCTTTATGCTCTAATACAAGAAAATTATTTTGGAATTTTTTTTTTTGCTGTTAAATCTAACACTGAGAGCAGGGGAGTCTATATGGATAAGGATATGACAAAGTAAATTGAAGATCAATTCATAGCCCTTTCTTAAAACAGCACTTATACTTTCTTTCCTTGGTACTTGGTTGAAGCCCACATTCGGTAGATGAAGAAGAGTACGATAAGATAGTACATGGAGCTCTTCAGAAGAAGGATGATATACACTAAATATGCTGTCCTGTGCATTAACTGATCTGTAACAAATATAAGACAGAAAAGTCTTGTTTAATGTCAATGTTGTATAGCATCCAAAAAAATGGAGTGAAATGGAACAATGTAGTGAGTTTACTGCTGCAGTTACATTTATGCACAGGATAAAGACGTACAAGATCTGTTCTGTTCTTTAAATGGGTTTGCACTGCTAATGAGTTCTAGACCTAGTGCATTTCTTAGCACTAAACTGACTGTCAGTGTCACTGGGTTATTATTCCTTGTAAAGACAAGAGCATGCCTATAGTGCTTCCAGCACTTAGTACAATGTTTGTTTAAATCCTTTAGTGTTGTGTTTCTTGAGGATAACTGCTCATGATTCTTCCTAAATACCATTCAAGCCAAAAAAAATTCTTTGTTCAAAGTTCTGGGCAATTGCTAGGCTGATGTAGCATCAGCTGAAGTGTTTAACTACTCCAAGTGTTTAAAAAGTGGTGCTTAATGCAGGCTAATAATCAAGTAGCCCAAACAGCACCTGTAGCATCTTAATAAAGCTGCCTGATAAAGGTAGGAGAGCCCCTTATAAGAAGTCAGTTCAGAGTAGCGCTAAAAGGTTTTTGAGTTTGCTAACCCCAGACTTGAAAGATGTCCTGTATACTATGAAGAAAGAAAATTTTGTGATGTTCAGATCATATGTAGCAATATCTAACTCTTGCATGACATGCATCACTTTCCACA
This sequence comes from Illadopsis cleaveri, assembly GCA_013399915.1. Taxonomy (NCBI): domain Eukaryota; kingdom Metazoa; phylum Chordata; class Aves; order Passeriformes; family Timaliidae; genus Illadopsis; species Illadopsis cleaveri. The sequence goes on along the minus strand of VXBB01004077.1, from coordinate 13,173 downwards.
TTTTAACACATTAAATTACCTTTATTAAAAACGTGTTTGCAGTTCTCTTCCTGGGGAGCAGTCTCCACAGATTCTACTGGAAAGAGAATTTAAATGCCCCAGTTAGGCTTTTCTTTAATTTTAACAAAGATGAATAGAGAAATAGGGAAAAAAGGAGGCTGTACAGGAACAAGGCTGGGAAAATGGGAAGTTAGTATTAAATAAAAAAATGGAGTCTTAAGATTAGCCTGCAAAGCAGACATTCATTTGTAGGATTCATCTGCAGAGAGAATTTGAAGAGGAGAGATGCTCAAAGAAGTGTCTGGGTATGTGTTGCCGTAAGTGGGAGATGTATCTTTGCCCTTTCAGGAATGTGTTCATTAGGCGGTTCCTTGGCAAAGTCTCTTTCATTTGGAACAGGAGTCAGTTTGACCACCTGACCTTGTCAGTGAAGAAGTTGAAGTTCATTTGCCTTGACAATGTACTGTTACCAGAAACGCAGAATAATTCTGGTTGGAAGAGACTTCAGTTAATATGTTAATATTTTAGTGTTTGCTCAGCAGCAAAGAATAATATTGAGGAGTGTATGATCTTAACTTTCCCTTCTGGGAATCTTGGTGCTGTTTTTTTCTCTAAAATACATCCTTTTTGTTCTTGAAGTAGCAAATTTGAGTTTGTTCTTGTTTATGTTGTTTGTATGCATTGATACAAAAGTTAAAGACATTTATATTGCATCTCTAAATACATCCTCCCTCTAAATAAAGTATATTTTTGTCAGAAAATATTTTGAAGGTTGAAATGTAATTGTTGTTTATGGCCACGCTCTCACTCACTGGAGTTAGGTTAATTTATAGTAATTTAAGCAGAGGTAGGTATGCAGAGAAAATTAGTCTGAACCAATTTAGACCTCTTTTCTTATAAATGATTTAAACGATTTGCATTGAGTATAAGTTACTTTTTCTTTAAAGTTGCACTGTCTTTGAGATTTGCCTTTGCATAATCAATCTTTCTACAATTAAAAACAAAATCTTATTTTTATACATGGCTATTAACTTACTGTTTCTGGATAGTGGGGAAGTAATATTTTTAAACTGGTTTTACATCCTCAGTAATCTCATTTTTAACTCCTTAGTTTTTTATAGCTGTGATAATGTTAGGTGATGTCAGAGGGACTTACACCTGTAAGCTATGAGAGGTAATACTGTTTCCAGAAACTTCTGTAAGATGGAAAGTAACAGACATGTTTCAGTGCAGACCTGTTGGAGCTGAGCCAGTTTACACCTGATGAGATTCATTACTTTAAAATAACTATGATTTTTCTGTTACAATGGGATGCTTATTTGGAGACCATAACACAGGCTGAGTTACTTTTCCTGGGAAAACTTTGGGTAGTTTCTCCAGTTGTGTAGTTTAGCTATTGTGCCTAGAAGTACAGATGTCTTAATCAGTAATAGAAATTACATCAGTATTACTCTAATTTTATTGTAAAGAAAAACTATGTTTATAATAGTACATCAAATTAAATTTTTAACATGTGGAATATACCTTGTGTTGACAGTGAAGCCTCTTTCTCTTCATGCTCATATTTGCAGTAGTATTTCTTGTCTTCATTCTCTGCTGGCACAGTTAACCAAGTGGCAATTGAGTATTCATCCCCTTTTGTGGACTGCCAAGTGTCACCTTTTACTACCTGGTCTGTTATCTCCTTTTCGTCATCAGTCCATGTCACTCTAATAATTTCTGGGTAGAATTTCTCAATAAGGCAAACATACATTATCTGATTTTCATGTTTTTTCTGCAGGATTTCAGAGTTTGCTGGTGGAGAACTTCCTTTTTCTGTATGGGTTATTGGAGGAAGCAAATTGACAAAACAGAGAGTTGGAAGATCAGTAGTGTACAGCACATAAATACACAGCCAAAAATACAAATTCTGAAGAGCAACAAAACAAATGCCTTATTAAGGCATTAATATGCTTGTAACAAATGTAAATGCTCATTTGAGAAACATTAAGAAACTGAAATACTGTTGAATATATCAATAGCTATTAATCTGACTTGAAACTGAGTTAGAAATCTTAAGGTGGCTATATCCCACAACCTTCCAAGCAATATTGCTGTCAGAAAGTGTATTTGCCTGTTCAAGTCTCTGACAATTATTAAATAATAGTAATATTTCCTGAACAAGCTTAATTTATTCAATAAGAGGAATTTAATATTGCTTTACAATATTTATGCAAAAACAAGTACATTAAAACTTTGTCCACAGAATATTAAACATAGACCACCTACCTTTAAAATCTATTAGTCTTATGTCCCCAGTAAAAGTCCCCACTGCTATATAATGAACATCTGCTATATCTATTAATTTTTTAAAAGCCAATATTAATTATGTGATTTTTTTAGGGGGTAAGAGAAGAGAAGACAACAATGACTGCTTTGTTTTTAAGGCATTCCATGTATTTTCCAGATGAAGATTTTTATCAAGATAGAAAAGTGGAATTACAAAATTCCCTAGACACCAAAGGCTGGCAATGTCATTCTGCCATACTAGATCTGTTTAAATGATCAAATTAACACATCTGAAAATGAAGAACCAAAACTAAATGAAAGCAGAACATGCTATAGCTGGATAACATTTGCACATCTAAACAGCATATCTAGCCAGAGTTGTCTGCATAGGTGTTATGCTTTGAGAAACACGCTAAGTGTGGATATACATTAATATTTTTTAAATTAAAAGTGAGCTGTTTCCACAAGCCTATTTGACATAATCTCCATTTCATTTGCCTCTCTGGATTAAACCTGTATGCTCTGTGGATTAGGAGGAGACAAAATCATCTGGATTTTGTCCACACTGAGATACATTTTGATATTATTTAAGTGGATAGTAAATTTAAGGGTCTGATTTAGGTCAACATGAGCTTCAGCAGTGAGTGCATAGGCAGTGCTCACAGGCAATCATTTCTGTCTATGCTTAACTCCAATTGAAGGCTGAATATAGTTTTCAAAACTGGCTTTTGTTACACAGAAAGTGCTGCTTAAGACTATTTTTTTAAGGCAGCAGAGACATTTTAAGTGTTCCCTTATCCCACTTTTTCTCTTGAATTCCTATGTAAATCTCTGCCACTGAATTTGAGCAAGTAGATGCATGGGGTTTAAGTTGTGGTCTGACTGATTGGTGCAGTTTTAATGTAGTGGGAGAAAATACATTACTATAAAATGCATTTTTGCCAAAAACCTTCCACTTCTCTGTAAATGATCTGGCTGTTCTAGAGAAATCTTCTACGTTGCATTCTCCCTGAAACAACTTACTAATTCTTTGAAATATTTCAAACTTAGTGTTTAAAGAGAAAGATGACCCATCTACCTTCAAAAGGGTGTCTACCTTCCTTATATTAAGAATTTCCTTCATTTTAGAAATGTCATTAAAATGGCAATGTGGACTGAGTTCCGTTGTACCAGAAATAAAGTTGCTTACAACTTTATAGCTCTTTAACATTAATTTAGGAGTTATTTTGTCTTTATACATCAGTCTTCCCAAGGATGGAAGATTAAAGTAATTTTTAAAATTATGTATTTTTTCCAGAGTTGTATATGTTCACAAGACCATGAAGTAGCTCTTGTCCCAATGACATTGCACTCTGCAAATCTTCATTACTATTTCAGAGGTTTCTTTTAGATTTTCAAAGTTTAGTAAGTTGTTCTAACTAATTTCAGTACATATAATAGCTTCGTTTGACATTCTCTTAGGATATCAAGTCTAAATGGAGAGGTGAGAGATTCTTCCAACTGCTAGTTCATCCAGGTCATTTTAGAGACTTCTGTTATGATGGAATAATTTCCACCTCTGGAATTGCCAATGTCATTCCATTTACTGTAAGAACACCCTAGGTGCATAGTTTACATGAAACACTTAAATCATACCACAATACTGAGAAAACACATTTCTTGAATAATTGCAGCTGTGTGTGTGTATTGAAGTGTCTCATGTACGTATACAGGTAAATGGATGACAGTGGGGAATGGAAAAATTAAGTCTTGCATCTGTCTGTGTATCTATCTCTCTATCTCTCTATCTATCTATCTATCTGTCTATCTGTCTATCTATCTATCGGTCTATCTATCGGTCTATCTATCTACCTATACCTTTCAATGTGAGAAAAATATCTTTGTATGCATGTTTCTGAAATAAAAGGATGAAAACCTATAGAATTTGGTATAGGTTTTGATTTGTAGGTATTTTCAGGCTGATCTGCAAAGTCTTTGATGTCAGCAAGACAGTTTACACTGGCTTTTCTGGGCAAATTGTCTGATTCTTTCTGAAGAATTTTGAAGTAATGAACTTGCACTGGTCTGTCAGTTTTGATTCAGCTAAACATTGAAAAATGTGGTTTACCTTGTTAAACTGTTTTCTAAGGCAAGTTTTAAGAGGTATGTAGGTATTCCCTTTTCAGATAAAAAAAGGTATGAGCAGATATTTCTTAAGCTAACATTTGTCTATTCTCTCATGAAACAATGCAGTGAGGCTGTAAACATTGTTCAAACGAAATCCTGGAGATAGGTTCATAACTGATGAGCTATTAAAAAAAAGTTCAAAATATATGTTTATATAGATTAGCTGTCAAAAGTTTTCTTAATTAAACTCCTCTACAGTTTCTTTATAAGTATCTATAAATAAGATTATAAGTAAGGTCACTGTGTTCTTAAACTGTAATTTTAATTCTCACTACTTGCATGATCCCACAAAATAGAGTAATTCTGTGCTGACACTCAAAGTTCCTCTGTTCCACTTCAAGCCAGTGGGACCTGAGGGCACTCAGCACACTCAGCTCATAAGCAGCATTTTTGTCCTGCTTGACAGTGACTTCAGGGATTATAACTGTACTGTATAACAGTATAGTATACTCCTGACCTATGGTGAGCCTTTCAGATACCTTAAAAGAGCTGTCAGCCTTCTTTGCAAAGCTTCCCCATTACAAAACCTTTAAAAACATAAGACTGTGAAAAAACTTACTGGAGATGATGAGTTTTGTGCCAGAACCAAATACGAAATACCCTCTCACACTGGTACATTCCTTAACAGAAACTGCCATCTGAAGGATGGGATGACATACAAAGAGACCTGGACAAGCTCAAGAATTGGATCTATGGGAATTTCATGAAGTTTGACAAGATCAAGTGCTGAGTGCTGCACCTGGGTGGGGGCAACCCCTGGTATCAGCACAAGGCTGAGGGATGAACAGATTGAGAGCAGCCCTGCTGAGAAGGACCTGGGAGTCCTGGTAGATGAGAGACTGAACGTGGCTCAGCCATGTGCATTTGCAGCCCCGAAAGCCAAATGTGTCCTGCATCAAAAACAACATGACCAGCAAGGCAAGGGAGGGGATTCTGCCCCTATACTTTGCTCTGGTGAGATCCCACCTGCAGTGCTGAGTCCAGCTCTAGGGTCACCAGCACAGGACAGATATTGACCTGTTGGAACAAGTGCAGACAAGGCCAACACATTGATCAGACCTCTCCTGTGAGGAAAGGCTAAGAGAACTGGTATTGTTCAGCCTGGAGAAGAGAAGGCTTTGGGGTAGCCTAATTGCTTCCTTCTAGTACCTGAAGGGAGCCTACAAGAAAGACTTTTTAACAAGAGCATGTAATGATAGGACAAGGAGGAATGGCTTCACACTGAGAGAGAGTAGGGTTAGATTAAATTTCAGGAAGAAATTCTTTACTGTAGGGTGGTGAGGCTCTGGAACAGAGAGTCCAGAAAAGTTGTGGATGCCCCATCCCTGGAAGCGTTTAAGGCCACTTTGGATGGAGCTCTGAGCAACCTCATGTAGTGGGAAGTGTCCCTGGGGTTTAAACTAGATGATCTATCTCTAAGGTCTCTTTTAACCCAAGCCATTCTATGGTTCTATGATTTTGGCCAGAAAAGTACCAGATTTAACAACTATAATATGAATAATAAGATTCTCTTGATTTGGCTTTGTGAAAGTAGGATATTTGGATTCAATCTCAGTTAATGCTGCTATTCAAAAAGACCCTTTATCCTAAGTCCTGTTTTTCTTCATTTCTTAACGATTTTAAGTTCTTAAATGTGAAGTAACTACAGCCTTTTTACTCTAATAATGAGTCAAAAGCTTTGGCCTCATAAAGACAAAATCCTACAGAATTAGTGATGCTTGAAAATATATTTTTTTAAAACTGTATATAGGAAAAGCATTGCAACTACCTGATTAGGTAGTTAGGGGGTTTCGCTAAAAACAATATGCTTATCATGCCACAGATATTTCCATTGAATTATAGGTATGATTTACTTAGTCCTTCTGGCATAAATCATTAAACCAATCTTTGCTTGATAAGTTAATATAGGTTTATGTATTAACCAAGCTTAAAACATTTGCTAGCAGTACTTCCTCTGTCTTGTATTTGTATAGTTGCTCACTTCAGGACTATGGCATTTAAAGCACATGTGGTAAGCGGCAAAAAATACTTTTGTCTGCCACTTTCCACTAAAATAAATGTCTCTGCAAGAAAGGCAAAAAAAGGATCACTTCTTCACTATGCAATTATTAAGCAGTAATTCACCATAATTAATACTGAATAATTAATTCATTACTTAAGCAGTTATTAAGTAATGAGAAGAACATTTGGAGGTACTAATTTATTTCTAATGCCAAAATGTTGTGTATGTGGCAAAATAATTATGAATAAGCTATTTCACTTTTTCTAGCCTAATTCAAAAAGTTGTTTGCAATGTCCATTTGTATCTGTATTAGAAAAAGGTTTTCTTTCTTCCTGCTTAATTCTCGACTGCTTGATTCCCTGCTAATTCCTTCAGTACAGCTGGAGGAAAGAATGAGGTCTCTGAAAACTATTACAGACAATTTCCCACCAGATTTCTAGGAGAACTATGATAAAAAGTGACTTGAAATACCTCCTTTTTGGGCATGTTTGTGATCCTAAATTACTGCATTACAAATACCACAAGGATAAATGTGGGAATGGTGAGTTGGGGAGTAAAATACTGCACAAGGAATGGTGCTAACTGAGGATCTAAGTGGGCTGAGTGACCTCTGAGATAATATAATACTCATCTATACGACCACTCCAAGCTCCTATAGCTTATTGTATGAACAAGATACATACAATTTACAACATACAACTTACCTGAGACAACAAGTTTTGTACCTGAGCCAAACACCTTGTTGTAATAACCAATCACAGTGAATAAAGCCTTTACAATATCAGTGTGGCTCAGTTGTGTTTGCACGGATCATAAGTACTCTTTAAAGAAAACCAGATTTGCTGTATAATCAATTTTTAGACCCTAGGAAAGTAAAAAAGGAGCAGTCACCTAAAATAAAAGTTAAAAATAAAAAAGCAAAAATGTGGAATTATTTGAGGCATATAAGTTGTTAAATGAACAGGAATCATCTCAACTAATTTGAGTCTTCTGAAAGTTTAGGTGGACAGTGCAGATGGGGCACCTTAGCTCTATCTCTGCTTTCTGGAAACAGGCAGCATCACCATAAGATTTATTTGATCAGATGTTGGCAAAGTAATTTGTTCCTAATACACCCCCATAAGATCATACCTAGAACTGATGAACATTATGCAGAGATCTGAGGAGCATGAGACTACTGACCAATATTTTTATTACCAGTAACATGAAGCAAAACTGCATCAATTGGAATCAAAATTCCCACTAACAAGAAACACCATTTTCAGCTGGTCAAAATTAGGCAAACTGTTTTCATCTCAGATGCTTAGCTGAGCCAAACTACAGGCAAGTATCACAGCACCTAGTGTTTACTTGAAGCAAAATATTTTGAATAGTAGTAATAACTGATAGTAAGCAGTTTCTGCAAAAGCTGGGAAGAGAGAGCAGCCTTTCAACTCTGCCTATCTTAAATGGTGCAACTTACTGTTCTGGCCATATCTCAGATAACACTCTCATTTTCATTCATAGTCAGATACAGTCCTAAAGAAAAATGTTCTGCTTTTCAAAGAATATGTGTAACACAGAGGTTGGACATATTATTTTCAGAATTAATTAGGAATATCACAAAGGTCAAATGTGCATACTTAGAGATAAAAACCATTTTTCTGTTCTCCAAATTCTGTCTTTGCCATATTTAAATTCATTTTTACATAGAAAATCATAATGAGATAAGTTACAGGTCTCTGCTGCAATAGCTGTTGTGTTTCCCCCATTCCATGCATAAATACAGAACAATTACATTGTATTCTGCAAATGCAAATGGGAATGCCATTTAAAGGGGGGAAATCCTGCAAAGTATTCAGAACAGTTAGAATTAGGGAGAATCAAAATAGCAGAGCACTTCATGCCAGGCAATATCTAGCTGTACAGAAAAGCATTTCAGAAGTAGTCAAGTTTTGCATTTCGTACTTACTTGAAACTCTAAGTTCAGTTCCACTTCCAAATACTTTGATGTCAGAATCCCACAGTGTGATAATGCTTATCAATATCTCCCTACACTGCACTTTTCTTGCATAGGCTACAGAAGAAGTCTCTCTGATTTAGAGGCTCATGATAAATCTTACTATTCAGCTATAGCTGAATTTTCAACATTGACTAGAGCGCCATTTCTAGAAATACTTTAATTTTTGTAGCGAGTAAAATGTTCTGAAAATTTTTGATCAGAGGCATGGATAGCAAACATTTTAAATTTCTCTGTAACTCTCCTCAGCAGTTTGCAATTTTACTTAATTATAGCCACCTTGATAATGACATGTAGTTTCTGAGTAACATACTGTAGGCATTGCTGTATACTTTATACTGAAAACAGCATTCATCCTTTTGATTGCATAGCTTCACCACAATTAAAAATAATACAAATGCAAAAGTAAACCAGTTGATTTCAGTAGGGCCAGGAACTAGAAATTTATTACACTCAGGAAATTTTTCTTCCCAATAAATTTAGACCAGACCATTTCTGTCAATAAGAAACTTTTTCATTTCTCACATACTGTTCTGGGAGTTAACTTTCAAGCAGTTTGCTTTTATTTCCTAGAACAGGATGTAACCATCCCAGTATTTAAATCTACCTACCCAACTGGGGCACCATGCATGGTTCACAAAGAAAATACAATTTTTCAGGAGAAATTAATTTTCCTCACAGTCTTTCATTTTTGATTATCTGAGAATCTGAATGATTCTGTGAAAATCAGTTCAATGATAATGGTACTTACCAGACACTATTAGCTTTGTTCCTGTGCCAAAGTATTTGATCCAGGTGCTCCACACTATGTTTTGACTTTGCAATAAGCTAGCATGCTCTCTTGATATACCATTGATGAAGAAAATCCCAATTTTTCCCAATCATCCATGGGAGTCTGCATGAAGACCTGGTCCTTGGCTGCTGGGAGGTCATCGGGAATTTCAGATGTGCATCTGATGTTCAGCCAATAGCTAATGTCCTTCAGAGAAAATCTCTTTCCTGAAGTTTTACAAATTTGTTAGATAACCCCTCCACTTAATGTCTTAGAATTAGATTATGGTTTTTTATTCGATTTTAGACACCAAATAAGAACACAGAGTTCTGCATGTAAAAAACCCACATACCTTCAGGTGAAAATCCTGCTCTTTACCAAAGGTGTACATCTGCAATTACATGACATCAAGTACTGCTGGCATGGAGTTCATTTTTCATTGTCTGAACACAGAAGAGGGAAAGGAGGGAGAGCCAGTACCAAAAAAATTATGAAGGTATCTCTGTGCTGCATGTTGCATTATCTTGCCCCAAGTAGGTGGTTATTGTCTGCCCATCTCTTGGAATCACTCCAGGCTTTGCTACAGCAGCTCACTGGCAGCTTTTTATATACTAACGGGTGGGAGAAGGAGGCTTTTCCTTGCATGGTTTTTTTTTTATAAACAGCCCAAGATAACATCAGAGGAGTCACTAGTACTGTCAATCAAACAGCCCGCATGCTTAGTTTGGCATTTAAAATAAACTGAGTTAGACTACTTCTGGGATATCTTGTAGCATACTGACTGCAAAATTATGTTGAGAAATTACTATTTGTGGCAAGAGGGAGGAACTAGAGGGTGAAGGTCTGTCAGCTGAAGAAGATATAAAAAACACCAGTGGTCTGCTTTGAAGTCTTCTGGACAGAAATATCCTAATCACAACCACAAATTAAGAGCAGGAATGATGTAGACAGAATGATGCTGAATGGTGTTTTTCCTGCCATGCTCTTAGACATGCAGTGAAGGAAACCACCTATCTCAGTTCTGGCCAGACAGGGTTAATTTTTGCAGTAGACAGGTGAGTGCATGGCTAGGACACACAAGTTATTCTACATCACCTCACCTTATTGCTGGATGTGGGGGTAGGGAGTCTCTTCTGGGGGAGAAGGGGGACAAGTACCTGTGGAAGAGGGAGCAGTTGGGTAATGCTGGTTCCAGGCTGGAGGGAGCAGTCAGCTAATGCCAGTTTCAAGCAATAATGTGAGAATGGTATTTTATGTTGCACGATCATTATTAACATTGTTCCTGTTATTGTTTGCGTTCTTATCTCATTGCTGCTTCCAGTAAATTGTTCTTATCTCAACCCATGATTTTTGCCTTCTGTGCCTTCATTTCTCCTCTCCAGCCCTTCACAAGGGAGTAGGGGGAGCAAGCAAGCATAACAAGGTTTGAAGAGTTTCAGTGGGAGCACTACACTGGGGAGTACCATTCCTAAACCATGACAGCCTTAATTGGTGTCCAAATGGAGTGTAAATGTTGAGATAAAAACAGCTCTGTCCAGAGCCAGTTGAAAACAAATTTGATCAAGGCATTTATTATATTAAGTATGGAACCACTGGTTACAATTTTGCTTGATCTGTTCATGTGGTTATGGTACCTAACCCTATATATATTCGTGTATGTGCTCCTTGCTGTGCTCTTTTTTGGAGCAGAGGGAAGGATCAGGGTTGCTTTGTTGATGTATTGGAGGATATCAGCTAATGACATGGCAACATCAAGGTCAATGAGGGACATTGGGATGCGTATTCAGTGTTGCCCTCCTACCCTTACCTTGGGCACAACCTACTATAATGATAGGCAGTTTGTGGAAGGAAAAGTAGAGGACAAGTTTTCCAAGATTTTCACCCCCTTTTCCTGCTTCAAGCCTGTTACAACAGCTTGTAAGAATTTTGAATTTCCCTTGGATGTTAAAGAAAGCATGTTCTTGTTGCAGTCTGCCAGGTCCCCTCAGTGCGGTCCACACCAAGTTTAGAGTCAGGACAGAGATTTATAGGGAGGTTATTCAGAGATCTAACTTCAGGGTGGGTAGTCATGAGTGCCATGAAATGCAAGAGAAAATGGGCCAGCTTTTGAAGGATTATTCTGCTCCAATGTTTTGGATGTTCACCCCTGAACATCTACAGGACCCTGGCAGAGGTGTAACTTACTGCAATGTGTCCTGCTTACTGTTTACTGGACACAGTTCAATACCAGACAGCACCCTCAGGGGGAAAAGGAGGAAAACAGATTAACAGGCACTGTGGCCACTCAAACTGCAGCTGAATGAGAGGAACAACCCCTGCTAGTACAGAAGAAGAAATCCAAGACAAAATCAGTTTGTTTAGTGAGGGTGAAGAATAGGGCCCTCACAAGAGGAGGAAGAGGCAAGACTAGAGATAAACACCTAATCCCTACCCCAGGTGAGCTGTGAGATATGTGAAAAGATTTCAGCTGCCATTCAGGAGAGCCCCTGGTGACCTGCCTGCTCTGATGCTGGGAAATTGTGGCCCACAACATGAAGGTAGATGGTAGTGAACCCAAGCAGCTGAGATCCTTGTTCTGGGATCTGGGCATTGGCAAGGGGATTGGAAAGAGGACAGAAATTTTCAGCCTCTGGAAGTGACTCCTGTCAAGTGGAAGAGAAAGGATTCTTTCATCCTCTCAAAGATGATCCAATAGGGTACCCAAGCAGGTGGAATGCCATGGAAAAAGGTATCCAGTAACTGAGCGAATTAGCTGTGCTGAAGGTAATCTGTAGGGTTCAAACAACAAGCAGTCCCTTGTCCAGTGTACACAATGTATGTGGCAGAAGTTTTTATGGTGCTTGCCATCATCGTACACCAATATTTTGGCATCCTTTTCATTGATGTCAATGAAAGAAGAAGAAACATTGTACCAGTGTTTCTTTCACTGCCAACTCCAACAATATGTTAATCTTTTTTCCTCCTTATCAACCTATGCCTTGGCTGTGGAAACACTGCCCAAGACTTCAGACAGATTCAAAAGATTCTAGCATGTTAGAGAGAAAATGTCTGATGTCCTGCCAGTATGGACCATTGTCTCTTCTATTGGGAGCACGCATCCCCCTGCTCAAGAAAGAGGTACATACCATGAGGTAATGTAAAGGTGGTTTTACCTGTGTGACCATAGAGAGGAAATGAGGAAGCACCTCTGCCCTAGCAGCACAAGTGTGCTGGTTTAAAAAAACAGCTGGAAAATTTAATCCCATTTAAACTTGTCTTTTCCCCCCCAGCCTCCTCTTAGGAGAGACTAAAAGCAGAGATTCTGAGTTAAGAACCGTTTATTTGAGAAAAAAACATGAATGGAATAAGAAAAATTAACATTAACTATATTAAAGTACACAAAACAAATGTGGTTTACATAAAGAAGATTATTCATCAAGCAAGACCCTACAAACCTGAGACAAAGAAGAAAGTGAGGCCTGGCCCCTCCTCCCATGCACTGGTCCACATGGCACCTGGGAAGGTAGTCCGGATGGGAGCTATGCAACTGAAAAACACTGGTTCCATCAGTTAAAGCTGTGGTCCCAGTGCAGGGGTCTCCCTTTCCCCAGGGTAGTGGTTGTCCCAGTGGTGATCCCGGTGGGCACTGCAGCTTGCACTGGGGTTCTCAGCAGCTGCAGAATTAACAGCAACAGTAGCAGCAGCTGTGGCAGTAGCAGCATTTACCCCTTTTGAGTTTCCAATGGTGTCCTAGGGTGACTATGATGCCTGTATCCCCAATCGTCTCTTCTGTGTGTGCTGTGTGTTCTGTACCTTTAAGACTGGTTCTGAGAGTGAGCAGGGAAAGAAGAAGCGTGCAGTTTGTTTTGAAAAACAGTGTTCACTCCTCGGGATCTTCTCTTTGTCCTTGGAACGGTGTGTTTGTCGCATGCACGGACAGCGGCCAGAGAGTTGGGTTTTTTTCTTCCTTTTAGTTAGTCTAGCTAG
>VXBB01004074.1:82344-103177 GCA_013399915.1 Illadopsis cleaveri | reverse complement strand
ATCCATAGAAATGTTCCCATGGCGTGTCAGAGGACGGGGCCAGACTGTTCCCAGCGGTGTCCAGTGACAGGAACAGAAGCAATGGCCACGAACTAAACAAGAAGTTCCACTGCAACACAAGGAAGAGTTTCTTCCCCTGGAGGGTGGCAGAGCCCTGGCACAGCTGCCCGGGGCTCCCCCTCTGGAGACATCCCAGTCCCACCTGGGTGTGTCCCTCTGTCCCCTGCTCCAGGTGCCCCTGCCCTGGGCTGGATGATCTCCAGAGCTCCCTTCCAACACTGATGATTGTTCGTCACAAGGAGGGGGTTGGTGGCCCCCTGAAAAACTAAGCAAGGAGTAATTCTGCTCATTTTGGCTCTCTGAACTAGGAAGAAAATAAAATGGCAATAAATTTTTAAAGAGCAGAAATAATCACAGATTTATTTCTAACTCAAAATCTTTTCAATTTTGCACCCTTGGCCATATGGATAAGGAATTATATTAATTTCCAATACATTCAGGTCCCTGCCATCTACCTGGTTTGCTTCTCTCCTAACTTCCTGTCACCTTCCAGGCGTGTTTGGGGTGAAAATGTGTTTGTTGCTGTTTGAAGCTACTCAAGGAGCTCATGAGGGCGGACAAACCCTTCCCTGTTTGCCAGTTCCTCCTGCCCGTTGTTTCCATGGTGTTCCTGCATTCCTGAGCAGGACAATCCCCTGCTTTTCCAGCCAGCTGAGCCTCTGGAAGGGGCTGCCCAGGGAGGTTTGGAGTGCCCAGCCCTGGAGGTGTCCAGGGAAGGGCTGGATGTGGCACTCAGTGCCCTGGGATGGGGACGAGGTGGGGACTGGACACAGCTTGGGCTTGGAGCATTTTCCAACCTCAGTGATCCTGTGATTCTGTGAGCTCAGTTTTCCATTCAGGAACATTTCCCCCTCCCATGCTGGAGTTTGTCATTTCCAGAGGAAGAAGTCCCCTCTGTGGGACAGGGATTGTCCCTCTCTGGAAGTGTTGGTACAGCACGAGGCTCCTGTCTGCAGCTTCTGTGACCTATTGATTTATTTAATATGCTCATTAAAAATACATCTCCCTGGGGTTTTCCCTGGATCCTCTGGGACTCTGGAATTAGAACAACGTGAGATTCTTTTTGTCTTTCTTCCTTGATGATAAAGAAAAATCAAGCAGTTGAGGGTGAATCCATTGAATCCATTTTAATTGCTCATCCCAGTGTCAGGGGGAACCATTTAATTGCTGCTTCACTCAGAAACCATCTCTGCAGCTCTGCAATGATTTTCTTTTCCAAACTGATGGCACCAGGTGGTTTCCTGAGGATCTGGATCCCACCCTGTGCCTCCCTGGCTCACCTGGCACACCCCTGGCTCAAAGGAGCCTCTAAAGCAGCTGTGGTGCCTCATTAAGCTGCTCCCTTCTAGAACCTTCTGCCTGAAGCTGTGCCTCTCCCAGGAATGGTTTTCAGCAGTGAACACTGACACCCTGATGGGGATTTTATGGTTCTCTTGGCGTGATCCCTCGGGATTAGGAGGAAGGACAGGGTGAAACCAAAGTCCTGCAGATAAGCACAGTCACTTGTGATGCCTTTGGCAGGTCCCTCTGGCTTTTAAAACACTTCCTTGCTTTTCCTGCAGTGCTGCTTTTGAGTCCAGGCCTTTTCCTTGTGTTTCCAGTCCTGCAGAGGGATAGATCAGAGGCTGAGGGGGAGTCCTTGGCTCCAGCACAGACAGCAGGGCAGGGACTGAAGGCTCAGATGTGGCAGCTGCACAACACTGAGTAAATCTTTTGTAACTTCCTCCTTGCTCTGGGTGTACCTCGGGCCTCTGAGTAAAAGTGAAGGCACTGGGCTTCTTCCAAGTGCTTAATACCTGTTAATAAGTCATTTAATCCTGTGTGTGCCTCAATTTCCCATCCACCAGGGCAAGGTGTAAGAGTTCCCTGCTCCACAGGGCTGGCAGAGATCATTTTTGTCACATCTCTGAAGTGCTGAGCAGGGACAGGAGCACTGGAAATATTTATAAATTAAGGGACACTGTGAAAGTGTTATGTGGGCCCAGAAGATGTGGTTGTGGAGAGGGACTTTGACATTTGGTGTGTTCCTTTTGCAGATGGGCTGGGGGGATTTGGGAGTTTTCGGAGAGCCTGCTAAGGAAACCCCTAACCTAGACCAGATGGCTGCAGAAGGGATGCTGTTCCTGGATTTTTATACTGCCAACCCCCTCTGCTCTCCCTGTAAGTAAACTGCAGACTGGACCATGTAAGCATGAAAAACATCTCCCCTCTGAGGGGTTTGGGGTGTTTGCCAGCCCCTGACATGGACTAACAACCAAACCAGTGACTGCCCTCGGGCCAGAGATTGGATTTGCTGCTTTGATCTTGCATTTTGCTCCCTTTTTATTTGTGTTTGGATTGGAAACCCGACAGTTTTCAGTTTGTACAAAGCCCTGGTTCAGTGATCAGTCCAGCTAAAGGATTTTTATACCATTTCAGTTCAGTATTCCAGCTCCAGTCTTTGCATTTTTTTCATCCTTCTCATTTTGGGTCAAACAAAGCAGGATCTGAGCTGTTGCTGGACATATTTGGTCTGATTCTGTTGGCTCTGGTGAGACTTTCATGCAAGGAAAGGCAGCAGTTTGTGTCCTGCTTTTGACCCTGGTGTCTTACAAGACTCTTGGGACAGGGACAAGAGATAAAAGGAACGTTTGGGTCTGGGAGAGGCAGATATTTTTCTCCTTGTTGTTTTTTCTGTGAGGTGGTTTCTCTTTTTGCTTTCTTTTTTTTTTTTTCCCTCAAACCTGATTAGCTGCCAAGAACTGAAGCAAAAATGAAGACCAGGAGCTTTTTATTTGGGCTCTCATTTAGGATAGCACTTGCCAGTGTGTTGATGATGTCCTTGCTCAGAAAAGGCATTTAAAATATGCTGAAATCCTGCTAATCCAGTGGTGGGACTGCATATGCTTGAAGTTAAACATCTGTTTAAATATTCCCTGCAGTCAGGACTTGGCTTTTATTGTCAAAGCTGGACAGCTCTTTCTTTGTATTTCATGATTTTTGTTCAGTCAAGCTCGAAAGCTTAGCCTTGAGCATCTAATCAGTTTGTGCTAGGATTTCCTCTTAAATACATAATAAATATATATATATAACTGAGATATAAGGGTTGCTCCATTGACTATTCAAAGGAATGACTCTTCAGTGTGGCTAATTGAATAAAGGGGCCAAATTTCAGCTGGAATAACTCAAATGATGCATTAGAACTGATTCTCTCCATGGCTCATGGGAGACTGTGAGTGATTTAGTGGCTGGCTGTGACAAGAGGACCCTGACACATTCCAGTCAGTGTGCTGGCCTCATTCTCCTAGAATAACCTGAATATTGATCAGAGAGTGACTGTAAAGAATTGTTTGTGTTGTTTGCAGCGAGGGCAGCGCTGCTGACGGGCCGGCTCCCGGTCAGGAATGGATTTTACACCACAAATGGACACGCCAGGAACGGTAGGAGCCTCACTCCTGATCTCCCCAACTCTCCTCATTTCCCTCTGGGCCTTGTAGGAAGTTTCTCTTTGGACCAAGGGGATCTTCCCCATGGATGTTCCAGAGTGCCACCAAACCCTGTTTAAGTGCTGGGAATAAGTGTGAATTTTATTGCTTCCTCCTCATCAAGCAGAAAACTCAAATGAAGAGGCTCAACCAGGCTGCCTGATCCATTTGTTTCTGCTGGCTGAGAAATGTTTCCTCTGGGCAGGGGAGTTTGGTCTGGTGAAGGAAAATCAGGTGGGGCTGTTAATACCCAGAGGGGAGAGCTGGCTGCTCCCAGGTTTATGCAGCAGGCAGATTTCTGCTCAGTTCTAGAGCAGTTTTCCATCCTGTGGTGCTTCCAGGGAAGATCCCTGGGTTGATTTGGGTCCCCACGTGCTGGGCCGTGGCTGGGCAGGAATCAGCAGCCAGGGGTTGATTCCCAGAGCAGAGTCACACCTGAGAGCCTCAGGGGCTGAGGGAGACTCTTCATTTCTTTCAGCATCACAGGATGAATTAGGTTGGAAAAGACCTTTGGGCTCGTCAAGTCCAACCTGTGATGTATCAGCTCTTGCAGTCTGAGCCCCTTTATTGGTTGAGTTAGGAAAAAGCTGCCTTCGTTTTAGAACACACAAAGCAAATTTACAAGATAAAGACCACCCCTAATGCACCTGATTTTCTAAAACATCTCCCATCCAAGGATCTCACCTCCACTCTGGGGTGGAAACTCCCTTTATTATTTGCCCTCATGCATGAGTGGGTGGAAATCTCCCCTTCTCCCTGAATCAGTTTATTCTCTCCATCCCATGGGAGGACTTGCAAGGAATGGCATTGCTGGGACTCCAAACTGATTGCTATTTCTGATCCTATAAGTGAGGTGTTTGCTGTAATATTTTGAGGAGTCAGAAAGATGTTTTTGGTTTGTTTTCCACAGCGTACACACCACAGGATATAGTAGGAGGAATCCCAGATTCTGAATTGCTGCTTCCAGAGCTTCTGAAGAAAGCTGGTTACACCAATAAGATCGTTGGCAAATGGTAAATTTATTTGGAGCTCTCTTGGTTTGAGATTTCACTCTGTGTGTGTGGGGAAGGAGCAACAGAAAAAACAGAACTACAGGAAAAAAGCTGTTTTGAAGCTCAAATATCCAACTTTGGAAAGTGTAATGGATCTTCCTCCTGCTGGGATCAATTCCTGAGTGTTCCCATTACAAATACTTACATATATCTTCATACAAAGAGTGGGTGAGGTTTTATGTGTGTATTTGTATTTATAAACTCCTCAACTCTGTGCTTTTATCCACACCTCACACCACTTATTTAATCAGAAAACACCAGGATATTCTGTTGGAATTTGCCTTGAGCACCTACGTGGTTTTTATTTTTGACTCTTGCTATATGTTGGGTTTTTATTAATAAGCTGAATTCCTGTGGAGAGTGACAGGAATTTCTTTATCAGTTTCATTAATAAGTTAGAGAAGGGTGGGTTTGTATTGTGGTTGGATTCACCTGCTGGAATTGGGAAGAAAGCAAAGCACCCTAAGCCAGTGAATTATTTATCAGCACAAATCCAAGCAGGAGAGAGCCCCAGAAGGATCAGCTCAGTGGGCTGGGTGCAATCAGCTGCAGTTCAGTGCTAATAAATGGAAATTCATACACTCAGGGAAAAGGAATAAACAAGGCAAATGCAGATTGGTGCCAGTTCTTTGGGGAAAAAAAGGCAAATCTGGAAGGGCCTGCAGCTGTTAGCAGGAATAGGACTGAGTAGGAATGTGCAGGGCATTACTGTGCATCCAGAAACTTCTCCTGGCCAGGGCTGGGAGTGATACCTGCTCCCTGGAAAGGTGCAAAGAAATGCCAGATAAAACTGGAGTCTCATCCTGGCCTCACAGAGTTTTTCCAGCAGAAAATTTTCCTATTGTTTCATCGTCCCTTCTGAAAACTTTGCAGGGTGTCCTGTGACAGTAAATTCCATGGTTGAATTATAAGTTTGCAAGTCAAGTATTTCCCATGACCAGTGTGGAATTTGTTGTGTTTCATTAAATCTAAGTTTTTTGGTGCTGCAAGATGCAGAGACTGATTTGGATCTCAGTCATTGTTTAATGTCTCTGTAAGTTCTTTCAAGGCTTTCTTAGAATAAGATGTTTTTCCATCTCCCCCGTTGTAGAAACAGCCAAGAATAACTTTGTGTTCCCACTTCTACAAATGAGGAAAGGGTGGAATCCTGCAGCTCAGGCCTGCAGTGGCAGTTACATCATCAAGCTGTAGTCAGAGCTGAAATGAGGATTATTTCTGTAATAACTCAGTTTGGAATAGCTCAGAGTAACTCCAAGGATCATTTTACTCCAGGGAATGCATTTTATGCCTGTTATGTTCAGAAGGTGCAGAGGGGGATGGCACAGAGTGGACAGGGAGCAGATCCAGGCTGGTGAGGGGAAGATGAAATGATTAAATAAACACTGAGCTACTGAGATCCCCTTTAGAGACACAGAAGATGGCAATTCTCTGCCTTCAAGGTGCTATAAATGCAGGAAATGTAGAATTTGCAGTACAAAACCTGGAGATTAGAGAGGAGCTTCATCTGGAAGTTAAGGATGGAGGATTTTCAAGCTGCACAGTAGAGAGGAGCTGTCATCAGGAGTAGCTGAACGTGTTTTATGTCCACATGTGCACACAAAAACCTCATTTCATTTCCATTCAGGTCTCTTTGTACCATTTTGGCAGCGTGAATGCTCCATAAAGGGGATGAGGATGGAATGGTGCATTTCATGAGCTCTGCCTTGTGTTTTTACAGCTCAGTGGGATAAAAGGGACTTGTCATAGATCAGAATCCTCAAGTAAAACATTATGTGCATCTCTGCAGTGGTTTGGGGCAGTGTAGTCCATCAGTGCTGATCATCAGACAGCATGGGAGAAGACACCAGTGGAAGGAAAAAATGGAAAACAGTGCTTGGAGAGTAAATAAAATGGAATATGAGTGAGCACTGGGGTGAGTCTGCATGGCTGTGCTTGCAACAAGTGTGAGAGAGCTCAAGACACTGCTCTGGAGTCATTGATGTGATTGAAATGCTTTGAGTTTTGATTTCTCAGGCAGAGACTGTGTCCTTGCATGCTGTTCTGATGAGCTAGAGTTTTTGCTTCTTTGCAGTGGAATTTTAACTCCCAGTGTTGCTTTTGTTGCCAGGCACTTGGGGCACCAGCCCCAGTTCCACCCCCTGAGGCATGGCTTTGATGAGTGGTTTGGGTCCCCAAACTGCCACTTTGGGCCCTACGACAACAGGGAGCGCCCCAACATCCCCCTGTACAGGGACTGGGACATGGTGGGCAGGTAAGCAGCTCCCTGCCTGCCTCTGGCCTTGTCTGGGCTCTCCTGCTGCCATTACACACCTGCCTGGGCTTTGGGCTTCACACCTGCCTGGGCTTTGGGCTTCACACCTGGCTGGGCTTTGGGCTTGACACCTGGCTGGGCTTTGGGCTTCACACCTGGCTGGGCTTTGGGCTTCACACCTGCCTGGTTGTCACCAGGGGACATGAAAGAACCACACTCACACTGTCCAGTGAGCAGAAAGAAGGAAGTTTATTTTTGGGATTAGGGTTTAAATAGTGTTTGGAACTTGATCAGCAACTGGGCCGTGAGGTTGACACCTCTCTGACCCCACTGGTCAGGTTAGAAGCCCATCAATTTGTCCTTCCCCCAGGAAAAAAATGCAGAGTTTTTCAAAACATCACCTTTTGTTTGTGTTACATGCTTGAGGACCTAAGTCCAGAAATGCAAAACATCAGAAAGCTAAAAAAATCAGGGCAACAGATGGGCTTTAGGATTCACACCTGGGTGGGCTTTGGGGTTCACACCTGGGTGGGCTTTGGGGTTCACACCTGGATGGGCTTTGGGGTTCCTTCCAACCCACACCATTCCAGGATTCCTTCATTCTGTGATTCATAAAGATCCAACACCATGATTTAACACCATGGAGTGTCCTGTGGATGGTGCAGGGTGTGGAGCTGCCCTCCCAGAGCTGTTTGCTCATCCCCGGCACCCTCAAAGCTTCCTGTGAGCATTTCACTCCACTCTTGGAAGCTGCTCCCATTCTGTACTGAAAGACCTCTCTGTTCCTTCTCTTCCTGTTTGGAATTATGTTTTGTGTGTGTTTGCATAACTCCATTCCCTGCTCCCAGCCTGCAGTCTGGGCCCTTCTTGTCCATTCATTTTTCACTCTGGTGTTGTCTCATTTCACTGCTGCTGCTCCCCTGACCACTTCCCCAGGCCCTTCTCTGCTTTACTGGTGGCTGGAAATCTCTCTAAAGTAATGTTTCCAAAGCAGCCCAAGTTCTGCTTCCAGCATTTCTCTGTCCCACTGAATGTTGTTGTGTGCTTCTGAAATTTTATTCACATTTCAACCAGCTCTTTATGAATCACCATGAGATTTTGAAGCACTTTGCCCCTTACAGCAAAAGGCCAGTCCCTCAGGGTTGTCCAAAACTTGAAGTCATTAATTTGGATCAAACTGTGTCATCACTCTCTCCCATAAGAACAATTATGGTGACATATTTTTAATATCTGAAGAGAGTTTGCTGAGTGTTAACTGTGACTTGTTTGTCACCTCCATACACAGGGGAAAAAAATCCATAAAAGGGGGAAATAACCCTTTTTGTGATGTTTATTCCTTAGGATTGATTTTTTCCCTGTCTGATTCCTTTTATCTTAAGATACTACGAAGATTTCAAAATTGATCTGAAGACAGGTGAAGCCAACTTGACTCAGCTCTACCTGCAGGTACTATTTGAGTGCTGGTTTCTAAGCCAAGGTGACTTTGTGCCTTTTCTCTTTTTTGGGAGAAATTTTGATGGCAGGGGATAAATTAATTTTTATTGTTGTTTACAGGAAGCTCTGGATTTTATTAGCAAGCAGCAGGCCAGCCAGCAACCATTCTTTTTATACTGGGCAATTGATGCTACTCATGCTCCTGTTTATGCCTCCAAACAGTTCCTGGGCACGAGTCAGAGAGGGCTGTAAGTTCTGCTTTTGGGGATGTTTGTTCTGGGGTTGTTTTAATTAATGCCTCCTGCAGCTGGAACAGCCAGCCTGAGCTGTGGTTGGTAGATCCAAGGGGATGGATCACTCCTCAAGTGTGTATGTGTGCTGAAATGCATTGTTTGCTTGGATTGTTCTTTCATAATTTGGCTTTAGTCTGAACTGAGGCTCACGTGACCCCAGGGGGAGCAGGGGGGCTCTGAGCTCCTTTGCCAGTTGTGTGAGGAATGAAATGCTGTCTGTGGCACAGATGATTGTTTAGAAGGCTTTTGTATGATTAGTGCCTGTTTTAAAAGCCTGTAAATCAGACCAGCAAATAGAAAAGCACTCCTAAAAATGCAGCTTGGAGGAGGCAAAGAGCTCTGTAGACACTGGGAGTGCTGCTTCAAAGAGATTCTAACCATAAGGAAAGCCATGTTATTACCTCCCAGTCTGTGGCAAGATGGTTTTGCCTCTGTTTGTGAATTTCATGGCTGAATTTCTTTGTCTAAGAGTGGCTCACACCTGAGCAAACCCTGCCCCTCAATACCCCAGAGGGGCTGCTCTCTGCAGGCCAGAGACACCAAAGTTTGCAGTGGCAGCAGAAAACCTGATGCATGGGGAGGATTTCTGCAGCACAGGTACAAATTAAATCCGCTGAACACGTTGTGCTGACCCTTTTTTTTTGCTGCTCTGAGTGTTTTGCATCTCCTCTGGCCTCAGGTATGGGGATGCTGTGAGGGAAATCGATGACAGCGTTGGGAAGATCCTGAAGCACCTGCAGCAGCTGGGGATCAGTGAGAACACCTTCGTGTTCTTCACCTCTGACAACGGGGCTGCCCTCATTTCAGCTCCCAAACAAGGTGAGGCTCAGCTGAGCAAACCTAGCCCAGGGAAAACAAGGCTTAAATCTCTCTCTGAGGAGAAAAAAGCCCTCTGTGTGTGGGATCTGTGTTAGGAGAAGCCTCAAAAGACAGAGTATTTGTGTTTGGAGTAATTTATGTGCAGTGCTTCTGGTCACTGCTGGAGGAGGTGTCCTTGGCCAAATGGAATTTTTCCTGCCCCAGTGTTGCTGTTACCTGTGTGTGTTTGCACTGTCAGGGAGGGAATATTCTGTAATTTATTTACAACCAGGCTCAGTAACGTAGCAGGATGTTTACTCTGCATCTGCCAAATGCATATTTCAGCCTTCTGAGCAATTAGAGAGAGTTCAAGAGTCCCTCATTCTTTAGCTGTCATGAAAAATATCAAGAAGAGAAACGATTTTTGTTACCTAACAGATTTTCTTTTGTTTAAGTGATGGTTTCTCTGAAACAAATCACTGCAAATTGATTTTAGAACCTGCTCTCTTCTCTTTGGAGCCAGGCTTGGCTTGTGGTTATTGAACCACAGAGCAGGGAGTAACCTGAGTTCTGATTTCAGCTCAGCCACTGGCTTTGACTTTGTGTGACCTGGAATCAGTTATGAGACCTCCCTGGTTGTTCCTTGGCCACCTGAGCTCCAGGGTTGGGTTCAAACTCCACATATTCCTGCAAGGCCCTGGCTATCTCTGAGAGTGACCATTCAGGGAATGCAGGATTATTTTTCTCACTCTTATACCTTCATCTAATACTGTTCTGGTGCTATAAAATTTAAAATCATTATGAACAAATGCTATTTTTGCCTGAAAGTGTCAGATTTCTTTTGGTTACAGACAGCAGTTAACACCCTTTTTGTTTGTTTGGGGTTTGTTTTTAATTTGGTTGTTGATAGCAAGGTATATTTAACTGTCACTTTCTCCCTGTGCTGAGAAGACACTCCTAAAATTTTATCACAGATGGATATTGAAAAAAAACCAACCAAAAACAACACAACAAACAAGGAAATAATGACAAAAAACCCAGCTCTGGCTGTGTTGTTTCAAGAAGCATCCATGCAGAAATAAGAATTAATTTCAAACCAAGCCTGGGTGACAGTGTCCTTTTGAAATGCTGCTGTTTTGTGGCGTTTTAAGGCCTCTTTTCTGTCCCTAGGAGGAAGCAACGGGCCTTTCCTGTGTGGCAAACAAACCACCTTCGAGGGTGGCATGAGGGAACCTGCCATCGCCTGGTGGCCCGGCCACATCCCTGCGGGAGGGGTGAGTTTCTGCCTGGGGCGGTTCTCAGCAGCCCTGGGGGGCTGCAGGGAGTGGAGAGCTCCTTGCTGGGCCCGGGGGGCTTTTCTTCACACTTTCCCCAAGCCCAGGTGTTTGTGTGAGTCAGGAGCTGCTGCTGCCCCAGACAAGGGCACCATTTTAATGTGAATTTGCTTTTAGAAGGGTCCGTGCTCAACTTTGCTGTGAGCACACAGGGTCTGCTCTTGTCTTCCTGCTCTTTTTATCTTTTTAAACCCTTTACTCTTTTGGACCTCGATATTTCTCATGTGTTGGAACAAATTGGAGTGTAAAGAGCAGGGATTTGTTCCCTGCACTCTCCGTGCCCTGAGGTACCGAGTGGTTTGACCCTCACATCTCTCACTTTGGTGCTTGATCAAAGTTCCACTCAGGGAGGTTTAGACCCCACATTATTGCTCTGTGCTGCCTGTACACAAATGCAGGTATGATCACTTCCAAATAACCCCCAGTGGCACTGCCAGCCCCCATTGTCCCAGCTCTCATTACAGAAGGATGCAATCAATCCTGCTGCAGGATGACAGGGACAGCACAGCCCCCTCCCCCTGGTGAGCATCTCTGAGCCCTGCAGAAAGTGATCCTTCATTAACTGGGCACCGTGCTCCAGCCTGCAAACTGGTCATAAATAAAACATTTGTGGAAGCTGCATTCCATCGGGGTGGTTTAATTGAGGCAGGCTAATGATAATTTATCATTTAAATTTAGGAGGGACCGTGAGGCAGCTCAGCTCTGCAGCTGAGGGCAGGAGGGTGGTTTGGTTTCATTATTTTTCGAGAGTTCACCAAACCTACCAAGGATGGTTTATTATTTTTCTAATTTGAAATGAAAACAGTCTTTTTGTTTAAATTTAAACATTTCCATAAAGCCTTTGCAAGCCAAGTACAACAGCCCTGGGCTAGCAAAGGAGAACATGAAACTGCAGCTGAGTGTTTTGTTTGCTGGGTCCAAACTAAATAATGTGCTAAAAGTAAACATGCATTATAAATGGGGACGAGAAAATGCCCAAATTTAAAAATTCTTTCCATTGTAGTAACTCTGAGGATAATTAAGAACAGGAGGAGAGAGGAATCCTTGTGCCTGCTTCTTTTCTGCCTGGCTGGGACCCTTCTCCCAGGTAGTTTTTGGGAGCTGCTGCTTGAATTCCTGGGAAGAGGCATTGCTGTGCAGAGCTGTGTGTGTGCAGGGTGGGCTGGGCAGCTGAGCCGTGCCTGGAGCTCCCAGATTTTGGGATGTACCCAAAATTCCTCCTCCACCATGCCAGTATCACCCTTAAGCAGGTGCTGAACTTCAAATCCTCGTTCTGTGCTGCTGCTGCTGCTCAGTAACTGTGATAGAAACTCACCTGTGTTTTCTGCTTGTGTTCTTGCCTTCGAGGCTCCAGCACTGCTCCCTCAGCAGCCCTGACCACAGGTGAGAGACTTGTGTCCACCACTACATCTTTGGCTTTTTTTTTCTGTACTTTGCTGTAGCTTCACCATCCTCTGGGTGAGTTTTCTCTGCTCAGCCCCAGTCCTGTGCACTCCAAGTAGCTGTAAAATGTGGGAAAGCTGCTTCAAAGTCGCTCGTGGCTCCTTCTTTTCAAGGGTTGAAGGAAACAAAGGCTTGGGAGATCTGAACTTCAGCACAAAGCTGAAGGGTCAAGTCCTTCCTGTGCTGGGTTTGCTCCCAGGGCAGTGGTTGTTTCTTTCAATTTGAGCAGCAAGGGAAGGGCCAGGAGCTGTTTCAGGTGGAACAACTGCAGCCAGGAAAGGAGAGTTTGTGTCTCTGGCCAGTGAAATCCAGTTATTGTGTGGAAAGCTCCATCTGCTGATGGGAATGCTCCAGGGAGACCTCATTGCAGCTTTCCATGCCTTGGGAAAAGGAGGGAAGGGGACTTTTTATATGGGAGATAGTGCCAGGACAAGGGGGAATGACCTCTCACTGCCAGAGGAAAGGGTTAGATGGGATATTGGGGAGAAATTTCTCCCTGGCAGGGTGGGCAGGCCCTGGCACAGGTGCCCAGAGAAGCTGTGGCTGCCCCTGGATCCCTGGAATTGTCCAAGGGCTTGGAGCAACCTGGGCTAGTGGAAGATCCCCTCCAGGGACTTGATGGGCTTTGTGGTCACTTTCAACCCAAACCATTCCATGATTCTGCCTTGCAGTTTGTTAATAATTTTATTGATACATGAGGCTGGGGGGGGTTAGTTTTTATTAAAGAGCACATTCATGTGCTGGAATAAAGGAGCACCTCGATCTAAACACAAGGAATGAGGGGACAGGGTGGGAGCACCTGCCAGGCTCTCTGTGGAGCTCAGGATAATTGGTGCAGTTGGCTGCTTAGCAGGTTTTTGGAGGGGAAAGATGCCTCAGGAGTGTGTGTTGCTCTTGGCATCAACACTCAGTGAGTTCTGCTTCCCCACCAGGAATATTTATTCCCACACAAACAGCCTGGCTGCACTTCCCTGCTCGGCTCCGTTTTCCAGGTGAATTCACAACAAATCAGCGTTTCAACATTCCCCACATCACATCTGCCTTCTGGAAGGATCCAGCTGGAAAAAAAAAAAAATCACATTCTGTTGGTATTTGAATCCTCCTCCTCTCTCCCCTCGCCCTCCTCCCCTTCCTCTCTGGTGCCTGCTTCCTGAAGGAGAAAAGAACATATCAACCCAAAGACAGCATTGCAACCTTTTCTTCCCTATCTCCCATGGGGCGCAAATTGAAATTGAATTAGACAGGGATATCAGGTCTGCTCGCTGTGATAACTGTAAAAGGATTTTATTTAAAAACACCCTGACATTTGTTCACCCAGTTTCAAATATTTAGCTTTCCTCCTTTCCATTCCTGGCGGGGGCGACTTTATTAATTGTCGCCTTTGATTCAGAGTTAAAGCTTGAAAGAGCTGATAACAGCACTGGGGACTATTTCTTCCAGCGCCGTGGCCCACAGCAAAAGGATTTCATTTTCTTAAAGACGTTGTGTGGATACTGAGAGTTTATTAAAAAGAAGGGGGGGAAGGAGGGGGAAAAAAAATCCGTCCTTACGTGCGTAATACCGGCTGTTCCTCACTGATACAGCAATATCTGATCTCCCTCCGTTTATATTTTATTTATTTTCTCTGGGCTGTTGCCCTCTCTGGATTTTTCTTTTTCTTTTCTTGGGGAAAAAAAAAAAAAAAAAAGGGAAAGGCAACTAGAATGAAAGAGCCCTGTTGACAGGAGAAAAATGGTAATTTTTTTATTTTTTCTCTGAAAATACTTCAAAGTTTTATAGAAATATTAACCTTTTTTTTTTTTCCCCTCTTTTTCCTTCTTCAATGTGGTGCTGCAGAGCACAGATAAATCCAAGTGGCTGTGGCATGGGCATTTAATTTCCTTAAGAAGTTTTCTCTGCTTCACGGCAAAAATGTTGTCTGAGACCAGAAACGTAATTGGATGATTAAAGAGAGTCATCTACATCTGGTGCTGGTTAATGAGGGCCAGGACAAGGGGAGCGTGCTGGCCCCCCAGGATTGTCCCCACGCTCTGGATAAATGAGGTGACATTAAAGGCACGAGCCTGGGGTCAGCCGTGGCCTCTTATCAAAAGATTGAGGTGCTGGGACGGAGCCACGGCAGCAAAAGTGACTTTGGGATTAGGTGGGGAAATTGGGAGAGCTCTGATTACAGAAGGGCTCAGCCAGGGGCTGCCTCCTGGGGGGCTGTGGGAGCAGGAGGGGCTGGAGCTGCTCTGCAGGAATGAGCCAAGGGGCTGGGAGCTGCTCATGGCCTGAACTTCAGCCCTGNCTCAGAGGGGACCTCAGCCGTGTCCTTGTGCAGGGACAGGGCTCAGAGGGGACCTCAGCCGTGTCCTTGTGCAGGGACAGGGCTCAGAGGGGACCTCAGCCGTGTCCTTGTGCAGGGACAGGGCTCAGAGGGGACCTCAGCCGTGTCCTTGTGCAGGGACAGGGCTCAGAGGGGACCTCAGCCGTGTCCTTGTGCAGGGACAGGGCTCAGAGGGGCCTCATTCATGTCCAGCTGCAGGGAGGGACAGAGCAGGGCCCAGGCTCTGCTCCCAGGGCCCAGCCATGGCACAGGAGGGATGGGCAGGAACTGACCCCAGGAAGTTCCACCTGGACATGAGGCAGAGCTGCTTTCCTCTGTGCCCAGAGGGGATGTGCAGTTTCCTCAGGGGACATCCCATCCATGCCTGGACACCATCCTGTGCTCTGGGAGGTGGGACTGGATGATTAAAATCATTTTAAGGAGAGGGAAAGGCTGCACTAAAATACGGAATAAATGTTCTCCAAATCCCATCCAAGCTGGCCTTGAGCACTTGCAGAGCTGAGGCAGCCACAGCTTCTCTGGGAAACATCTCCCTGTGTGCCTGCCCCAGGCCAGGCTGAGCAGGACCTTTCCCAGGCAGTGGCCAGGGAGGAATCCTGAACTCCAGGGCTCAGGAGCTGTTGGTCTGGGTCAGCTGATCCAGCTGCTTTCCCAGGGATTTCCACAGCCAGGTTTCCTCTTGTGCTTCAAGCTTTGCACTTTATTTCCTCCCAAGGAATGGTGGCAGGATTCTTGCATGCAGCTTTAATAAGATGTGTTCCTGCCAACACCTCCTGATGAATGAAAGCCATTAAAAATTGAAATGACTGTAATCAAGTAATGTGATATTGTAATGTTAAACTTGTAATTAGACCCCTGCATGTTGCTTTCTCCAGTTCTTTTTTTTTTTTTTAATTTCTTAATTCTTCCTTTGTGTTCACTTTGTTCAGCCCAGCCTCTTAATACAAGGTTTAGCATCCCATTTTTCCTTTGTTTTTGAGACAGCATCTCACAAAAATTCATTTATCATGTCATCATTTGTTGCATTTAAATAATTTGTATCAGCTCAGAGGCTGGGGGTCTGTCTGTAAGTAAAAGGAACCAGAAGTAAAAAGTCTTTGATAGTCCCACCATTGTTCTGTTGGGATTGGACTTGGATTTTAGGCAGAAAGTGCTTTGGTACTCACAGCTGTGGGGTTGTATCCAATGGTTTCTTGTTTCCCAACAAGTGCTGTGCCTGAAAATGCCCTTTTCCTGTCACATCTCGTGCTGCTGCATCCTGGTGCTCCTGATCTGGCAGCATCTGCTTTAATTGAGTGTGTCACTGACTAATTAAACACCCTACAACAGCTCCCACAATCGGGGAGGGAGCAAAGACTCAGAAGGAATCAGGCAGAACACACTTTGTAGGGTTTTAAAATATAAATAATTAAGAGCAGAGAGATGAGTATGGCTTCCAAGTAAGGGAAAAGGGGAAAAAAAAAACCCCTTGCACATCTCCATTGAAGCCAAACCCAGATGTTTTTCTCCCTTATTAAAATATGGACTAAAAATACCACAACTTTACAGTTCTTGAATTGTTGGAAATCGTTTGCAGATGAAGTCATCAGGCTCTTTTTGTTATTATCCATCTATCCCTGTGCTTTCTGGGAACTCTCTCAGGGTATTCTGGACTCCAGAGTTGACCTGGAGAAGGAACAAATCAAGGACTTATTTTTCCCCTTGATGTAAGTGCTGATTTTTCAATCCACAAATGAGGTGGAATTTGCTAAATTAAGTTGAGCCCTGCGACAACACACTCCTGGAAAGGGGATACACAGGAGTGAGGAAAGGGAGAGGAAAATGGAAAAAAAAGAATCAAAATGCAAATTCTCCCTGGAAGTGGAGAAATAGGGATTGTTTCCTTTGCTTTATTGTTTTCAGAGGAGTTTGCTGGTGACTGCAGCAGTTTAAAGGGAGAGGTTTTCAGGGAGCTTTGGAGGGAACCTGTTTCCATACAGATTTTCCTGAAGGGCTCTTTGCAAATGTGTTTCTGTTGATTTTTTTTTTTGCTGCAGGTCAGCCAACAGGTGGGCATGGTGATGAATCTGTTCAGCACCAGCCTCTCCCTGGCGGGTCTGCAGCCTCCCAGTGACAGACAGATTGATGGCATCGACCTTTTACCTGTCATCCTGCAGGGCCAGCTCATTGACAGGTCAGTGATGATCCCAGAGCTGCTCCTGCCTGCAGGGATGCCAAATTTGGGGCTGGTTTTTTACCACCAGCTCACAAGGATTTAATGTGAACTGAATGGCTGCAGCAGCAGAGCTCCCCACTGCGCTCCTGCTCCGCTGGAACAAGCTGAGGTGGGAATTCCTGACATGTGGCATGTTGCCATACACTGGAGCCTGGGGACAGATGAAAATGTCACAGGGTTAGCAGGGATCCCTGGAACAACATATGGCAGGAGGGGAGATAAAAGCCTGAGAACTGGAGCCTGGCTAGGGGAAAATCCATTATTTATCACTGCAAAAGCTGCCCAGAGTGTGCTGGGTCCTTGTCCTGCTGCAGAGCTGGGAGGTAAAGGCTGTGCTGGACCTGGAAACACCAGGAAAATCCTCTGCCCAAGCTCCNTTTTTTTTTTTGCTGCAGGTCAGCCATCAGCTGGGCAGTGTGATGGATCTGTTCAGCACCAGCCTCTCCCTGGCGGGTCTGCAGCCTCCCAGTGACAGACAGATTGATGGCATCGACCTTTTACCTGTCATCCTGCAGGGCCAGCTCATTGACAGGTCAGTGATGATCCCAGAGCTGCTCCTGCCTGCAGGGATGCCAAATTTGGGGCTGGTTTTTTACCACCAGCTCACAAGGATTTAATGTGAACTGAATGGCTGCAGCAGCAGAGCTCCCCACTGCGCTCCTGCTCCGCTGGAACAAGCTGAGGTGGGAATTCCTGACATGTGGCATGTTGCCATACACTGGAGCCTGGGGACAGATGAAAATGTCACAGGGTTAGCAGGGATCCCTGGAACAACATATGGCAGGAGGGGAGATAAAAGCCTGAGAACTGGAGCCTGGCTAGGGGAAAATCCATTATTTATCACTGCAAAAGCTGCCCAGAGTGTGCTGGGTCCTTGTCCTGCTGCAGAGCTGGGAGGTAAAGGCTGTGCTGCTGCACAGGACCTGCAAACACCAGGACAATCCTCTTCCCAAGCTTCTGGATCTGGGAATGCTTCTGCAGGGATAGATTTGGGTGAAAGACCTGCAGTTTTTATCTGATTGTGAGCTCTTGGGCACAGGCACCGAGATCTGACAGCAAATCCTGCCAACAAATATTTTATTGGAAGTGTCAGAGGTCAAGAGAGGTCTTGGAGTTGGGATTTTGGTGAGGAATTTGGCAGCCTGGGAAATCTGCCTACAATCATATTCTTTGGGAGATAGCAGGGAAACTTATGCATGGAAAACATTTTTGGAGTTCCCTTCCTTGTTGGGTGAGAGCCTTTGTGCTGTGAAATTCCTTCTGTGCCTGTTAAGCAAGGAGCACACCTGAGTGTTACCTGGCAGCAGCCTTGCAGGTTCCTCAAACACAGCCTGGCCCATCTTCTGGAAGTTTGGAAAGTTTCTTTGTTGTTTTAAAAAAAGGGAATTTCAGTGCAGTCACCAACCCCTTGTTTGTGTTACAGTAACAGTCACTCAAAGCATGTTGTGGTTTTTTCCTTTTTTTCCTTCTTTTTTTTTCCCAAGGAGAAAAAAAACCAGGAAAACGTTTTCTCAGCCCCCCAAAAACTTTCCAGGAGATGCAGTTGTTGTGTTCTTTTAAGCTTAAAAAGGAAAAAGTGATTGGGGGGGGGAAAGAAATAATTTACATTAGAATATTGAGTACAAGCTGGAATCCTCCTTCAAAACAGAAATTGTGTTTTTTTAAAAAAGAAAAACCTAAAACCTTCAGTCAGGGGGGCACATAACTGGTGAAATATTGGCTTTTGATGGGAAGGAAAAGGAGACTGGAGTGCTGGGTGGGAAATTTTTGGGAGGTTTTGTTGATGGCACTGGTTTAGATCAGGTGCTGCACTTTGGCAGGTCTCTCTTGCTGCCTTTATTTCACTTCCAGGTGTGTTAAGGATGCAGGAATGGGCTTTTCTGAGAGCAGCTTCCCCTTCTTCCTGGGGACCAAGTTGTTTTCCCTTTGTTCCTGGTGACAAAGTTGTTTCCCCTTTGTTCCTGGTGGCAGCTCTTGGTGACAAAGGAGGGAGGCTCATTGTTACTGTGAGGCTGAAAGAGCTCTGAGGCCACTCCTGTCATTCAGAAGGGGATGTTTAAATTCCACCTTGCATTTAGGGACAGATTTTTCCAGGTGGCATCACCACAGTGAGTCGTTCTTGGAGTGACATCTGAGAAAGACAAAGGTTTCCCCTGACAGTGACAAATAGCTCAACCCTGGTGTCCTGTCAGCAGCCCTAAAGAGCTGGAGAGAGGA
The DNA here is from genome assembly GCA_013399915.1 of Illadopsis cleaveri. Taxonomy (NCBI): domain Eukaryota; kingdom Metazoa; phylum Chordata; class Aves; order Passeriformes; family Timaliidae; genus Illadopsis; species Illadopsis cleaveri. The sequence continues at coordinate 84,287 of VXBB01004074.1, read as the reverse complement.
GCTGCACCAACAAATCAACCCCCTCCCCTGCAGATAAGCCCTTCCAGTAAAATTTTGTGCTGTTCCCTCAAAAAAAAAAACCCACAAAAAACCCAGGAGTGTTTTATTGGGAAAACCAACAGGAACATTGCTGGGATGCCCAGGGAACAGCACAGATGCAGCGAGTGAGCTGCATTTCCTGGATGAATTATTAATTAGGGGAACCTCTGGGAACAAATGCAGCTTTAGCAGCATGTTTACATGCTGCAAAGTGAGGTTTGGGGGGGAGGAAAAATGGAGAGGAATTAAAACCACAGCATGTCTGGCTGCCAGGTTTCTCCATGTGGAGTTTCTCAGAGATGTCATGCAGAACACGCCAGCATCTGGTGTCCTCCCGGCCCCCCTGTGCCTGTGTGACACTGCCAGCTCCATGGCAGAGCTGGGGACAGCAGCCTGAGCATCCCACAGCTCAGGAATCCCACTTTTCCCTCCCAGGCAGGCACTTGAGAGCTGTTTGACGTGGAGACCGCCACGCTCCAGAGGAAATCCCAGGGGCTGAGAGTTCAAGGATTAACAATCCCTGGCAGCCGAGCTGGATAATGTTTCATTCTTGCACCCTGTGAGCTCTCAACTTGATGAACACTTTAAGAAATGTTAATTGAAAACCTTGCAGAGGAGACTATTAGGAGGCAGCCTGTTCCTGCCTGATATCCACATGGGAAGTGGGATGCCATTCAGGGGTTTGTGGCCCTTATCAGGAGGCTGTGCCTGGGCTGTTGGTGTTTCTCATGCAGCTCTGCTCTCCTTCCAGGCCCATTTTCTATTATCGTGGCAACGAGCTGATGGCAGTGAGAGCTGGGCTTTACAAAGCTCACTTCTGGACCTGGAGCAACTCCTGGGAGGAGTATGGCAAGGTAATGGCACAGGGACCTGTCCTGGAGTCACCAGGATCCTGGGGACAGACACCCTTTAAACTGGGGGATGTCACAGTGCTTCAGTCTCCTCACAGCTGCTGTGCAAGTTTCTGTTGGATATCAGGAATATTTCTGCCCCAGAATATTGGGAATATTTCTGTCCAGCTGCCCAGAGAGGTGATGGAGTCCCAATCCCCTTATTTAACATCCATGTGGATGTGGCACTTGGGGACATGGGTCAGTGGTGGCCTTGGCAGTGCTGGGGGAACAACTGGACTCCCTGATCATGGAGGATATTCCTACTGAAATAATTCTATCATCCTAAAAAACCTGAGGGGACTGGACCCTCCTCTCCTGAAATCAGGGATAAAGAGAGGAACATGAGCAAATTCCAAGTTGTTCTGAGGGATGCTCCCTTTAATCATTTAATCCCCCTTAATATTCAACCTTCCCTGCTGAATTCTGAGCTTTTAGATGTCCACCTTTGGTTGGACTCCCTGAATCTCGTGGGTCCCTTCCATATGGGATATTCTGTGGTTCTGGGAGGGTCTGGAGCTTGGTGCCACACTGACCACGTGTCTCCACGTTCCTGGCACAGAACACCTGCTGCCCTGAGCTGCTGAAATGGGACTGGGAGGAGTGTGTGGGGTTTGTGATGCTTTCAAAGGAAAGCTGTGGGAAAGGCACAGTGGAAAATACAGCAGTGGCTGAAAACGGTGAAATAAATGTGTTTATCTGTTATCAGCACATTTGTGAGCCCACATCCCACTATGTATAACTTTTTATTTATTTTATTTATTTTATTTATTTCCTGGCTGATCTCCTCGCAGTTGGATGTTAAGCACTATAATTTCCTTTTCTTTTTGTGTCTTTTTTGGCTCTAAACTCTGGGGCATTTGCTGAGTGGCAGCTTCACACGTGAGCCTTGCTGCAGACACCTTCAGACAGGAGCCCAGAGCATTAAGGCCCAGCTCTCAGCAATCCTGACAGCAGCCTGGGCTTGGGGAGGGATTATTTCCATGATTTCTTTTTTTTTTTCTTTTTTTTTTA
>VXBB01004074.1:54994-82264 GCA_013399915.1 Illadopsis cleaveri | reverse complement strand
TTTTAACTTATGGAAGGTCCTCGAGGCATCACAGGTGCAGAACTAAGTGCTGGTGACATTTGTGGATATAAAAGTGCAGAGATTCTTTCATTGGGATGTCTTGGGGGTAGAAGGAAGTGTCAGCTCCAAGGGAGTCCTTTCCATTCAGGGCTGGAAATGTGTGTGCTTGTCTTTTTTCAGACTGCAGTGCTTCAGGAGTCAAAGCTTGTTTTACAGGGAGCAAGGAGGAAAGGAAAGTTTGCTTTAGAAATGTATTTTATGCTCTGTCTCCGTGCTCATTCCACACAGAATGAGATCATTCATTTGTTTTGTGTGTGAGTAAAACCTGTTTATCACCCGTGGAGGGTTTTCCCTGGGTGGGAGGGACTGGGAGCTCCTCTGTCCCTGTGTTTGGGTGTAGGGGTGGCCTCCTGCTCTTCCCATGAGTGTGGCAAATTCCCGCAGGAATTCTTGCTCTCCGTGGTGATAAAAGCACATACCCACACTTCCAGTTGGGAAATAAATAACTCCCTGCATGGAACTCAGCTCATTCCTCCATGTCTGAGTGTGGAACAGTGATAATGGGGACCAGCTACTCCTTCCAGAGGCTTTCCCACTGTGAGCAGTGGCAGTGCTGCAATTAAGGAATATTTATTTCTTTCCAAGTCTTTGTTTAACTGCTGTCTGATAAAAGTCAGCAATTATCCTGTACATCAGAGAGACGATTACAAATCCACTCTCTTTCCTGCAGCTTGGATCACATGAGCTTGATGTGGGGAAAATTGGAGCACATTAGTGGCCAGAGCAGCCATTAACAACATGCAGAGGAAGCTGAGGCTGAGATTTGTTCCAATTCTCCTCATGTCCTCGAGCCATTAATTACAAACCTCGCGAGTTTAAAAATAGAAATAAATCAGAATGCAGAGCAGTTCCACAGTCCCCAGCCCTGCTGGAAGAGTTTCCAAGCTCACCTTACAACACAGTTCCCTTTCAGGGACTGGGCTTCCCAGCTGTGTTGATATTGGACTCTGGAATCAAAAAGGCCACTTTGTTTGTTAATTCCATTTGAGAAACAACTATAAATCCATGCACATCTGTGGCGTTTGGAATTCTCACTGTCGGCCTGTTTGTTCAATAAGGTTGATTTGCCATCCCAGTAGAACTCCAGCTAATGAGGATTTGTTAATTGTGTGGTCTTTAGAGGTCTTTCCTCATTGTGGATCCAGTGAGACTTCCAGATCTGAAACTCTGTGTGAAGGTTCTCCCTCAGACCTGGAATATGTAGTTTTCCTGTCACCCATTGGAAAGAGAGATGAAGCTGGCCAGATGTGGCAAAACAGCTGCCTGCACATTTTGAAGAGGTTTGTTTTATGGGTAGGTGAATATTTCATGATTTTGACAGACAGGGTTTAGCCAGCCCTCCTTTCACTTTCTGAATTCCCTTGGTAACTGACTGTGGAAAATCACTGATACAGAAAACTTGCCCTGAGTTTAATCCACATTTTTGTTTGACTTCCAGATGAGATGATCTCATTAAAGCAGCCAGAACCCCATTTTCATGCTGATACTGGAAAATGGGGAGCTGGTGCCTGTCCTGGGTCTGTTTGGGATGAGCAGGATGTTGAGGGAGGATGTGGCCCCTCACCTGGAAAGCTGTGTTTGACTGGGCTGTGAGCTGGTTCAGTAATAAAGGATGTACACACAAATAAAAATGTACCAGGGAGAGACAGCCTGCAGAAAGCACAGCCCAGCAAAGCAGAACAGGGCTCTGAAGGCTCCTCTCCATCTGGCACTCGGAATATTTACTCTGGAAACATCCCATGCAGGCAGCACACAGGTTTACACATCCTCCAGTCCCATGACAGCAACGTGCCCTTACTGGTCTGCATCCTCTGCCTTATGGCCTGGGATTAGGACTTGTCATCTGACACACAGATGAATTGTGCTGTTCTGTTCTTCCCAGGTTTTGTTTGTTTATTTTTTAACCTCCAAGCAATTTTTTTTTTCTAGTCTGACTCCTGTCAGGAAGTCTTGTAGTCTCTCTCGGTGCTGGAGGATGCCTTGATGCTGCCTTTTCTGCTGGATTAACTGGATTTCTTGATTCTTGAGGGGGTGGTCTCTTGAAAGCATAAAGGGAAGGCTCACTCTGCAGAATCAAGTGGGAATAAGCATTTTGTGGGACATTTTCCCTGAGGATTGCACAGGATGCTTACTTGGAGCTGTTAACCTGCCTTCCATCTATATAGGTGGCTCATGTTTACATAATTTGACATCTCTGACATTCAAGAGGTGATAAATGGGACAGAGAGAGATGAAAGGAAGCCTGACTTGAAAAATGTGTTTGTGTTTTTAAACAGTTTGATAGAGGCAGAAAAATCTCCTTCCTGCACACGGGCTGAGTCCCTGGTGCTCCAGGACTGGTGGGTAAAAAGCTTTTCCATTGTTGTTCACCTTTTTTCCCTGGTAGCAAAAATCAGCAGTGGTAAAAATAGCCACGGTGCAGGAGCAAAGGGAGAAGTGAGGATAAACCTGGGGAGATCCCTCCTGGACAGTGAAAACACACAGGACTTTGACTGGCAGTCACCTGTGAAATGCTGGAGGTTTTTTTGAAAGTAGAGGTCTGAAAGGGTAAAAAATGTGTGTTTTCTATACATTTACCAGAGCAGGCAGCAAGTCCTCAGGACTTTCCTAATTTAGTGCTGCCTAGAGGAGGCAGGAATGGGAGGTAGCAGGAGAAAGGAAATTTCCTTTTCTGTGCCTGCCACCAAGAGTATCCAGCACAGAACAGCCCTTGTACCTCCCAAGAGCACTGATGCAAGAAGGGGAAAAAAAAATAATGAAAGAAAAACCGTGGAAAACGCCTTTTGGTTGTGGGAGAGGGGCTGATAACATCAACCTTTGTGCTGTCGGCTGTTGGGAGCCTTCAGTGGGATTCCTCAGCGCTGCTGTGACTCTAAAGGAGGCGCCTGCCGGCCGCTATTGTTTTCCTGCCAAATGCCAAAGGGGTTATTCCAGTCAGGCTCTGCCATTGCCCTTCTCCTCCACGTGAAGGGATCGATAAAGCCTTTTCTGCGCCGGGGATGTGAAGTCAAGTAGAACGTGACAAATAATGACATTTGATGGTGGTCCTGTGAGCATATGAAGCAGGCATCGATCGGAGCTGCCTGCGCTGCCCATCTCCGGGGCCGCCCATCTCCGGGGGCTCTTCCAGCCTCTGAACACGTTAGAAGCGATTTTGGGTGCACGGATCTGAAGCTTGGCACCCACCCTTGGGGCTGACTGCTCATCCCGAGGAGGATTTCACCGGGCACGGCCGGGAGGGCAAGGACAGCGTTTACCTGTGCTGTGGCAAACAGCAAGGAACGACATTGCAGGCTTTAATTACCAGCTGCGCTTCTCTCCTCGCGCTGTTAACGTGGGTTTGGTGCCCTGGGTGGTGCTGGCGGAGCGAGCAGGCAGAGCTGGGCTGGGGTGGCTCCTGCCAGCCGAGGAGGCAGAGCTGGGCTGGGGTGGCTCCTGCCAGCCAGAGTGGCTGGGCTGGAGCCAGGCTGAGGAATTGCCAGAGGGCTCCCGTTAACACAAGTGGTGATTCCATCTCTTGGCAGGGAGCCCAAACTGGCAACCGGCTGTGTTTGTCTCATGTCTGTATTGACACAGCATCTGTGGGCCATTTGCTCTGGAAATTAAAGCTGTGCAACCCAAGGCTGCTGCATCCCAGGGATGGAAAAACAAGCCGGGCTGTGTGATTGCTGAGAAGGACAGGGATGGTGAGCGCTGGAAGGCTCACCTGGTGGGCAGGGAATGTTCTGCTTTTATCAGAGTAATTGAGAGAAAGGGTTGTTGGAATCTCTCCTGCAGCAAACAGGTTTCTGTGGTGGTGCAAAACCCTGTAAGAGCCGGGCAGGAGCTGAGCTGCTCTTGATGCTCTGTATGGGCTCCCTTAGAAGGGCAGGAGATGCTCCAGACAGGAGCTGCTGGTTTGGTTTTCAGGCTTTTGTGATGGAGGAGAAAAGCTCCAAGAAGTTTGCTGAGACGCAGGGAGTGACCTCTGTGCTGTGTTTGATCAGTGAGCCCTGCAAACCCCGGAATCCTGGAGGCTGGAAAAGCCCCCCAGGGTGATGGAGCCCAAGCTGTGAGCAGTCCCCAGGTGTGAGCACTGAGCCACATCCAGTGTTCCCTGAGCCCCTCCAGGCATGGGGACTCCACCCATTACCTTGGATAGGGAGCAGGGACAAAAATTAGCAATTGCTTAAATTGTTGCATATTGTTATGGACAGCCTGACAATAAACAGCTTTCAGGGCTAACAGGAGAGTGGATTTGGGTGATGTTATCCTGGTGGGTAGGACAGGCTTAGGCAGCTCTTTTCCAGCTCCAGACATCACCAAACCTACCTGTACAAAATAAATAATACTAAATTTTATATATTTATATCCTTTTTTTTGGCTCATTTGTTGATGAATAGATAGAAAAATCTTTGAAGCTCTCTCTGCAGGTGGAATATTGACTCACACAGTACATAAAAATAGCAATATTCCATTTTATTTGCAGGGATAAAGTTGAAATGCCTTAGAAATGTCCTAAAATTATATTCTTGGGGTTTTATTTACTTACCTATTTATTTATTTGACTTTCCTCCACTAGACTGCTTTTGAAGAGGGTACTGAGTGCTTAAATGAGTATAACAGGTAGCTTTGGGCTGGTGGCATCAGGCAGATTGTCCCAGCACTTTGTTTCCTGGGAATCTTTGGGATTGTGTTCTGGAGTCTGAGCCACAAGGATTTCCCAGGAAACACAAGATAAAATAGGAACAGAGCAATGTCTAAACAAACACCCAAGAGACGAAAATCTTTCACACTGAAGCATTTGCAGCCGAGGAGCATTGTACCAATTAGCAGGCTCTTAATTAAATTGCTTGTTTGATTTGCATCCAAATTATAATTTGGATGTTATGGAGGCTTTGATACCTTTTCATTAACTGGTCCTTTTGTGGGAAAAAAACCCCACAAAAATCTTTTTTTCCCTGTGTGTTTCAGAGGCCTGTGGCATCACAGGGTGGGAAGGTCAATCAGTTTTGTATCCATTTAAAGTCCATTATTGGTAGGGCCAATCCAACCTATCAAACAACTCCCTTATTTTTCCAGTCAGTGATTCAGGAATCTATAGCCCTGTGCAGATAAATGGGATTTCATGGGCTTCTAAACTTCTTGCTTTATTGAAAAGCAGAATATTAACTGCTCCACTGACCAGCTGTCCATTAAAAACACGGGATATTTTTAGAAAATTGTTTGCCAATCAAATCCTACCAACATCTGCAGAGAGCCTTTTCAGTTTGTTTTATAAGCAAATGCTACAGCTGCTTTCCCATTGAAACATTCCCATTTACCTGCTCTCCATGTCTCTGTCCGTGGCTGGGGGCACTTTGGGATTGTGAGGAACAGCGTGGGAGCTGGAATTGTAAAACCCAGCTTTAACAAGTCCAGCTGGGGCCAGGCCTTGCTGGGCTGGACTGGGCTGGGCTGGGGACCCTGCTTTATTGCCTGCCCAGGGAAATGAGTGCTTTTGCTTTTTTGGCACTTGCCAGGGTTTAAATGGGCTCTGGTGACCCTGGAGGCTGCAGGCCAGGGATTAAGGAGCTCCCAACTGGCAAATCAGGGCTGGGGAGGGAGGGGAGCTGGCAGGGCTGGGGGCAGATGGAGCTGGCAGCTCTGGTGCCCAGAGCTGGAGCACTTAACCCCTTGCTGCTTCCAGCTGCTTCCCCAGGACATTCCCAGTAGCTGTGCCCTTCAAAGGCACTGCTGCTGCAGGGAAAATCCCACCCTGTGCCCCACAGATGGTCAGAGACAGCAGTGTGGGGATGTCTCCATTCCCTGCAGCACTTCCACCCCCCCTGGCATGCCCAGGTGAGTCCCTCAATACCAGCTTGCCATGAATCAAATTAAAACACACCAAGTTTTATAAAATTAACCAGATTCGCCTCATTCCTCTGAGAAACTGATCCTTCAGGTGCTGGCAGGGGAGTTTTCAGGTGCCTGCTGCCTCTCAGGGTGTCTGGATGTCTCTCCTGAGGTTTTGGTTTTGATCAGAAGTGCCAAGTGGTCCCATCTTCCTGGGGCCTTCCAAAGCCATAAAAACCAGCCAGAAAATCCTTTCCACGTGCAGAATTTTTATCATTCAATGCTTCCACCTCTTTGTCTTTTGTTCTGCCATTTCATTTGAATGAATATTTTATTGGGATTATATTTTTATAAGACAAGAACGCACGGCCTTGCTTCTGCTCTTATGTCAGTGCAACACCACTTGGTCACCTTATTTTACCCCACCAGCTCAGGATGTGTTTTGGAGATTGAAGTGCACTCTTGGTTTAAAATAATCCTGAGGTTTGTTGGTGTTTTGCTGGAGAAAGTGGCATCAACTTGAGTTTTGCTGCCTGCCCTGCATCACCTTTGATGACCTGTCTCCTTTTTCCTGCAGGGCATCGATTTCTGTCCTGGCCAGAGCGTGGCTGGAGTGACCACACACACCCAGGAGGAGCACACTCACCTGCCCCTGCTCTTCCACCTGGGCAGGGACCCTGGGGAGAGGTACCCCTTGAGGTGAGCCACTTCATGGGCTTTCATGAGAACTCAGCAGTGTCAGTGTTCAAAATTTATTTGCTGGTTCTTGAAATCTGCTTTAAAACTGTCCCAGCAAGCCCTGCTGGGAAATAATGGCTTTCCTGCTGGCTTTTTCTCAGGAGAAGGGAAGGACCAAGCCTTGTTTTCAGGTGGTCAGGGGAGATGGGTGTGCACATGCACTTGCCAGCCTGGTTGTTCCCCTTCTGTGTCCTGCAGCCCCTTGGGGAGGAGGAAAACACCATTTTTTGGACAGGGCAGGGCTGAGTGCAGCACATTCAAACAGAGCTGCTGGGGAGCTGTGCCTTGGAGCTGGGAGTTCTGGGGCCAGGGGGGAAACAATCAGTTTGTGTGCTGCTGGAATCTCTGGAGGGCAGGCTGGTAACCCTCCAGTCTCCTACCCCAGCTCAGGGAGCTGCTCCAGAGGGTCTTTAGCAAGAAGATTTTGTGCCCAATCCTGTTCCCTCCTCAGGCTCTCCTGGCTGTCTGAATCCATTTCCCTCTAAGCCTGCTATTGTAATATTTATCTCTGGCACACACCATGCCCTGAGAGATTCCCACCAGGATTGATGCAGCCAGCAGCCAGCACAAAGAACCCTGCCACCTCCAAAATCCCTCCCAAGGTGTCCCCACCTCCCTCCTTCCCTCCCTCCCTCCCTGCAGCAAATCCAGGGACATTTCACCAGTGGCTCTGACAGGGAGAGTGTGGAAATAAATCAAGATGGAACAAGAGCTGCTGGGACTGCCTGCCCAGAGCTGGGTTTGTGCAGCAGCCTGGGGAGGCAGAGATGTTTCCTGAGCTGACAGGGCTGCAATTACTCAACTGGTTTGAATAATTGAGTGGACATAGTCACCCCATTCCTTGCAGAGGAACTGAGCTTGTGCTGTCCACCGAGTGTTTTCACTGGAGAGAGGAGGGGAGGGAAAATGTTTCCATCCTCTCTCACTTAACAGAGCACTTTAGAGGTGGATCAGCAGTGGGTAAAGCTCTTTGGGAGCTCTGCTCCCACTGCATTCCAGCACTAATGAGCAAAGCACAGCTGCAGCTCCAGGGCTGTAAATACAGCTCTGAAACTAAACCAGGCTGGGGTTCCAGGTGAGGCCTGGGCAGTTTAACAACGGCCTTATTTCCCAAGGGCCTGGAGTGCCAGGACACAGGGAATGGCTTCCCACTGCCAGAGGGCAGGGCTGGATGGGATACTGGGGAGAAATTCCTCCCTGTGAGGGTGGGGAGGCCCACCCACAAGGTGCCCAGAGAAGCTGTGGCTGCCCCTGGATCCCTGGAAGTGCCCAAGGCCAGGTTGGACAGGGCTTGGAGCAACCTGGGATAGTGGGGGGTGTCCCTGCCATGACAGGGGTGGGACTGGATGGGCTTTCAGGTCCCTTCAAACCCAACCATTCCAGGATTCTGTGATTCTGTTTTAGGAAATAAGTGTATAGAAACAATCTCTTTTCCCAAGAATCAAAAAAATGGGTAGCAGTAACTGAACTGTAGCTTGCCTGCTGTGTGTGTCACCTTTGTCACCTGCTCCAGGTGACCCTGCCTTGCCAGGAGATTTCACTGGATGATTTCTAGAACTCTCAACCCTAAATACTCTGTGATTTTGGGATTCTGTTTGTGTTTCCTGTGGATTCAAGGCAGGGGAGCTCTTCCCCCAGAGGTGTTTGCAGCACCTGCTTCCCTGTGATTCCACTGTTCCTTCCCACCACCGTGGAGTGAGCATTGAAATAAATTCCAGGCTTCCAACTGCAATCATTCCTCATATGGTTGCATTGATTTTTTGGATATTCACAAGCTGTTGCTCTGATTGAATTTTATGGCAAGATTATGACCCGATTATGGAGAGCTGTGCTGGTGTTTATTATGCAGCCCCTAATAGAAACCCTCTTTTTAGCAAAGCACTCTTCCTTTCTCCAGCACATTCTGCTGCTATTGTCTCCTCTCTGGTCACAATGGAAAACTCATGGGAAGTGGGTCTCCTCTCTCCAATGTGGTAATTAAATTATGCTCATTTGTGGAGCTGTTCCTGGTGTGTATTTTTATTTAGCTTAATTATCCCCCTTGGCAGGGAGCCTGCTGGGAGTCCCAACACTAATGTTTCTCCAAAGGGAATCCAGCATCCTGCTCCCAGCCTGCATCTGGCTGTCCCTACATGCTGGCTCTGTTCTCCCTGCCTGCTTTTGCTCACTTTTTATTACATTTATTCCATATTTAGTGCAGCCTTTTCTTCTCCCTTGAAATGATTTTAATAATCTCCCTTGATTTACATGAGTTTGGAGTGGGGTCACGTGCAAAGCCACCAGCAATGGGTGTCACTGCTGCTCAGGAAGGCTTGGCATCACATGGCACCCCCAGAGGGATTTGCTGCTTCTGTATTTGGGATCTCAGAGCCAGGGAATCCCAGGAATCAGCAGCTCAGTCACCTGCAGCAACACCCCTGGGTTGCTGGTCGTGTGCAGGACACACAGAGACAGTTCTTCAAGGTTGCAATTTTATAGATTCAGGGAATATTTAAGATTGGACCCTTAGGACCATCAGGTGCCATTAACCTGGCCCTGCCAAGCCCACCACTGATTGGGTGATCTCAGGGGGGTTGGAACAGGATGAGTTTTAGGGTCTCTTCCCACCCAAACCATTCCATGATTGTTATTCTGTATTAGGAAGATGAGTGGATGGAAATAACCTGTTTTTCCAAAAATCAAACAAAGCTGTTCAGTCTCTGTTGAAGTGGCTGCTAAAGGGATCCCTGAAGCTGCAAGTCCTGCAAGACCCAGAGGCAGCAGTAACATGTTCAGCTCCCTGGGATTCTTGGTGAGGCAGGACAAGTCCTTCCTCTTCCTCACCCTGTCCACTGCATGTCCTGGAGCCTGCCTGCAGAGAATCCCAGCAGAAGGAGCTGCACAGGAGCACTTTCCATGCAGTGAAGAACTGCTCAGGCAGGTGCTGTCAGCGTGCTGGGGGCACGTCTGGCAGTGCTGAGCACCCTGCCCGTGTGTTCCCTGCCCTCAGCAGCCCTGGGAGCCCCTCCCAGCAGGGCTGGGACTTCTCTTCCTGCTGCTGCCCCTCTGGACGTGGCAGGATCCCCCTGACCCCCCAAGGGACACAGCTGTGTTTGATCCTTTGCCTTGCAGTGTCATNCAGGACAAGTCCTTCCTCTTCCTCACCCTGTCCACTGCATGTCCTGGAGCCTGCCTGCAGAGAATCCCAGCAGAAGGAGCTGCACAGGAGCACTTTCCATGCAGTGAAGAACTGCTCAGGCAGGTGCTGTCAGCGTGCTGGGGGCACGTCTGGCAGTGCTGAGCACCCTGCCCGTGTGTTCCCTGCCCTCAGCAGCCCTGGGAGCCCCTCCCAGCAGGGCTGGGACTTCTCTTCCTGCTGCTGCCCCTCTGGGTGTGGCAGGATCCCCCTGACCCCCATTGTCTGCCAAGGGACACAGCTGTGTTTGCTCCTTTGCCTTGCAGTGTCAGGGAATCCTGCAGTGGGTTGTGCTGGGAGGGACCATCCAGTGCCACCCCTGCCAGGGCAGGGACACCTCCCACTGTCCCAGGCTGCTCCAAGCCCTGTCCAGCCTGGCCTTGGGCACTGCCAGGGATCCAGGGGCAGCCACAGCTTCTCTGGGCACCTGTGCCAGGGCCTGCCCACCCTCCCAGGGAACAATTCCCTCCCAAAATCCCATCCATCCCTGCCCTCTGGCAGTGGGAAGCCATGCCCTGTGTCCTGTCCCTCCATGCCTTGTCCCAAGTCTGTCTCCAGCTCTCCTGGAGCCCCTTTAGACCCTGTGTAGGAGTTACCTCATCCTTGGTGGTGAGACGTGAACCCTTTGTGCCTTTGTCACCTAGATCAGTGCAGGCTGGGGGACAGAAATTCCTCTTTTTTTATAGCTCTCAACTTTAAACTATAACTAAGAATGTGTGTTGGGCAGCACAGAAAGCAGAAGCATTGCCCTGAGTCTGAGCAGGCCTTTGTTTCCTCCCTGGATGCAATAACTGCCTTTGTTACCAAATTTATCCAAATGCAGAACTAAAAGATCTGATAGTTTTTTTCCTTGGCCAGATTCTGTTATCTTTGGGTTGTGGTGTGTGTGTTAAGTACCACAGAGGGAACTTGTTTCTCCAATGTGACAAATTCAGTAAAATTATCTGTTGGTACCATCTTCACAAGCAGTTGTCAGTTTGATTATCTGTGTCAGATTATTGTTTATACAGACATTTACTAAAATACTGCCTTGCCAGTCAAGAAGAACACAAACAATGGTTTTATATATATTTATATATATATCTAAAAAGCAAAGCTGGCGCAGCTAGAAATACAGTTAGTAAAATACCTAATGCAGCCTGAAGTAGAAAAAGTGTTTTGAAGCCAAAAAATTTATAACAGAAATCTCTGAAATGCTGCCAGTTTGAGCCAGAGGTGCAAAGTTTTATAACAAGTGAGGACAGGGTAGGTACTGCTCACACCTTGTTGTTACTCCAGGTTTGTAGCAGCCTCTGCTCTGAGCAATGAGTTTATTGAATTATGAACATCCAGATTCCTGTGTTTTACTTAGGGCAATGGATTTTACTATTATGGAAGAAAATGGAAGTGATAAGGCTTGGTTGATGAACATAATGATTTTAGAACACATTAATTAAGAAGAGAGCTCACAAGTGCCTATTTCGAGCAGATGGAAAATTCAGGAAATCATTAGAGAGGTAATTGCAGTGGTTATGGAGCCAGAAAAAAAAAAGGGAAGGAGCTCCTGAAGGGAAGCTAAAGGGGAAAGGATCTGATAGAAAAGTTGCCAGTCTCACCTGAGTGCTCAGGGCACAAACCTGGCTGTGGGGAAGAGAGAGAAGGTGCAAAACAGGGGGAAAAATGTGAATAATTGCAAAGAGCAAGGATTGTGCCCGGGGAGATGCTGACTCCTCATCTTGGAGAAGAGGGAAATGGTACCAGCTGCACTGCAGGGGTGAATTAGCAGCTGCCACAGGAGAGGTGACACTAAAAGTGTGGAAATTGTGGCCTCAGAGGTGGCAATAAAAACCACGGAGCACCAGCCACGCCAGGGCTGGGTGCAGCAAGGTGGGAAGAAGCAGGTGAGCCAGGTGGGACTGGTACAGAGCCGGCTCAGAGGGGGAAATAAAATCCATCTGTGGAGGAGAATCATCAGCCTGGAGCCTGGGAATGGACACAAACACAGCTGGGTTTGTGGCTGCCCTTTCCCAGTCTCTGGGACCAACCTGGAGCTTGTGCTTCATCAGCCCCCAGCCCTCAAGTGTTCTGGGTGGAGTGATGCTGCATGAAAAGGAAGATTGGGAGAAAAAAGCTGCAAAAAAAATACAAAATGCAGTTTGAAATGGATGTTATCATCATCATCATTTTCAGAGACAGGACCAGGCAGTGCTGCAGCCACAGGGAAGTGGCCTGAAGAACACAGTACATAAATTGTGATTCAGAAATACCACTGGAAGTGAAACTTCAGGAACAGCACTGAAAATGAAACTTCAGGAATAGAACAGGAGCAGCAAGCAGGAGAGATCAGTGAATAGTTGTGATTTCCTGTTCCTGTTCACACCCAGATGAAGGCTTTACTACTCACTCTACCTTCATCCTCTTTGGCATTTCAGTGCTGGGGTTCCTGGTGAAACCCAGCAGAAAGGCAGGATTCTGGGAGCTGGGGAAGGAAAACTTCCCTGAGAATAGGTGAGCAGGTGGAGCATCAGCACCATCACATCTCCTTGCTGCAAGGAGTGTGCTGATATCACAGCCTGGCCTCTCTGATCCTGGAGGCTTTTTCTGACCTGAATGATTCTGGAATTCCAAAGTTTCCCGTGGCTCAGTGACCACGTGTCCCTCATGCCTCCAGGGATGCATCTGGGCCCCAAAACGCTGCTGGACCAGAGGTGACTTGGGGTAAGGGCCACCTTCACCCTTTGATTCCTCATTTTTTTTCCTTTGGCTCCTCTGAGTCTCTCCAGCAATGCCAGCAGCAGAGCCCCAAACCTGTCTCTGCCTCCTGCATTGTGCAGAGCTTAAATTGCAAATAAACTTGATAATAGAAGAGAGGAACTGAGGAAGACTGAGTAATAAGACAAGATCAAGGCTTGGATGCCATGGTGCTGTGAAGCCTCAAAGCACTGATAACAGATAAAATCAAATTATCAGAATCTGGGTGTATTTCACAATTAAAAATTATGGTTTTAATTAAAATAATTCCAGGGGAGAAGGAAGTAAAGTATCATTAGCCACCTTTTATGCTCTTCCCATAACTTCATATCAATCTGAGAGCTGCTGTTCCTAGAATCATGGAGTCCTGGAATGGTTTGGATTGGAAGGGGCCTTTAAATCTCATCATCTTTCTCTAAACCAGGCTTCTCCAAGCCCTGTCCAACCTGGTCTAGAGCCCTTTGTCAGGTTTCTGTGCATCCCATGATGGGATTTTTTATATCATTCCCATTCTGTTCCAGTCCTCTCCATGGCCCTATCACTCCCAGGACAGACACTGCGCTGTGAATCAGCAGGATGAGGTGTAAAACTGAAAAAAAATCCTGAAATGCTGCTGAAATCGCCCCTGGATTTCTTTGGGTGCTGATCTGTCTGAGGGTGCTGTTAATGATGGCAGAGAATCATCCCCGAAGGTGAAAGGCCGAGGAGCAGAGGATGAAGGCAGAGCTGTAGCTGTGTGTGCTCCCTGCAGAGCTGGGTTTGCTGCCAGGGCACGCTGGGGTTAAGCAGCAGAGCAGGTTCAGGAGCTCTGGGGGGAGGACGGGAGCAGATTGCCAAGGCACAATTACAGTAAATGAAGGAAGCACAGCCCACACCTGTGCCTGGGACCCCGAGCTCCAATCCAGCCCTGATTGCATCTCCAGGGACTTCCCGGAGGTAAAGTGTCAATTAGTGTAATGACCCTGGACTTTGTCCACTCTGCTCCCTCGTTCTGAGCGTGGAATAATTTCATGGACGCTGGGGGATCTCTTTTAGCAAACTCCTCACAACACCACCTGCTCACCCTCTCATTCTTGCAGTGCTATTCCCAGCTCTCCTTCCCGGGATTGCTGAGCTGGAATACAAATGCAGCTCGCCCCGGAGGCAGCCGGGGCTGCATCCTCACAGACAATGGTGCCCAGACACCTGTACAGATAATTCCATCTCTTTTTGGAGCAGGGAATGCAGCAAACCTGGCCTTGCAGTCCAGGCCTGCATATGCATTCCAGGAAAGGATGGGACTCCAGGTAGGAGAGGTTCCCAGCTCCCTTAACTGCTCAGACTGATTACCATGAGGTAATTATTCCCATTTCACATGCAAATTCCAGGCACTCTTGCAGATTTTGTCTCAAAAAACACTTGCTTAGGGCTGGAGGCAGTTTTAACTCCTGTGCAGTCAGTAAAATACTTCACAGATCCATGGATGTGGGATTTTGGGGCACGTTGTGGAGCTGAACAGGAATATATGAGGAAAAACTGAGCCGTGGAGCCAAGGCAGGAAAACCAACCCTCAGGGAATGGGGATATCCATGGGGCCAAGAAAAGAAAACCAACCTCCATGGAGCAGCGTTAGATGGGATATCGGGAAGGAATTGTTCCCTGTGAGGGAGTGAGGCCCTGGGACAGGGTGCCCAGAGAAGCTGTGGCTGCTCCTGGATCCCTGGAAGTGTCCCAAGGCCAGCTTGGATGGGGCTTGGAGCAACCTGGGACAGTCGAATGTGTCCCTGCCCATGGCAGGGGGTGGGATGAGATGAGTTTTAAATCCCTTCCCACCCAAACCATTCCAGGATTGTGGGGTTCTATGAAATTCAAGAGCTCCTCAGGATCCTCTGGATTTCATGGTGGTCCTTCAGCTCTCTCCACCAGGATCCAGGCAGCTGGGTGTGAGAGCAGCAGCTCCAGCCCCTCATCCCACATTCCCTGCCGGCTCTCTATCAGCTCAGCCCAGCCTCACAATCAGCCTCTCCCTGGCTGCCTGCCGAGCTGGGATATTTATAGGCTTTACTGGAAACGCTTGGCACATCACTGGCCCTCGAAATGTGATTGTTTTGCAAAGAAGGAAATTAGCTGGAGTGTGGGGCTGGTGGCCAGCTTGGCCTGGGAGCAGAGGGAGCCCGAGGTCAGGACCCAGCTGCATTGTTTCTTTTATCTTCAGAAGGAATTTGCCGCTCTCCGTTGGGGTTTTTGGTGTTTTTTTTAAGTGGCTCTTAAAGTGATGGACAAAGAGAGATCATTGTTAGGAATCCTGCTTTTCAGAAATACTTGAGATATTAGTGAAGTGCACCCTCAGCCACTCCAACAAATACCTGCTGGAGGAATCAGGTGGGTCAGGATCTGGACATTTATAACCACGTTTGGGGCAGGGCAGATGGGTCCCAGCTTGGAATAATCAAGGTGTAATGGAAGAATGTGGATGGGGCAGAACCTCAGCATGTTGTGGAATGGGGGAGGTATTCTCACCTTGGACAAGGCCCTTCTGTTCTTCTCCTCTCTGTTTGCATAATTTTAGTTCATTTCCTTGGTGGTTGTGGAGTTGAACTGGCCCCGGGTTGTGTTTGAAACCCTTCCTGAGAACACTCTTGTAAAACAAAATATTGACATTCCCTTGGCCTTCCTTACAACAAACGCCTCCGCCTGGGGCAGGTGTTCCAGGAGAGCTCTGGGAAGAGTGGGGGATGAGTGTGGAGAGCTGCTGACCCCAGGTGGGACACGCTGGAAGGGTTGCCTTGGGAGATTTCTGTCCTAAGCTGTCTGGGAAAGTGTTTGTCCTGTGTCTGGGAAGTCTCCCTTGGTGATAATCATTTAAGGGACAGCTCGAGGACAACCCAGAAATGCGCTTTTATTTGCTAAGACCATTCCCTTGGGAATGCACATGAGCTCCTAGCAGATCTGCACCAGGAGGAAACATCTGGGGCCCCTGGACCAGCAGTTTGGAAAGCTGAGCTAATCTGGAGCCAGGTGATTTCTGGGGGGTGACAAGCCACTGCCATCCTCGTGTCCCTAAACAGAGCACCTGCACCCTGCCAGCCTGGATTTCATTCCTGACAGACCCATGGGCAGCTGGCAGGATGTTTCCACATCTCCTTGTGGCTCACAGAAAGGCTTGTGGCCTGGCCTGGTGATGTGGACAGCAAAGTGAAGGGCCAGCAGTAACCCCTGTGCTTGTTTTGCAGTTTTGCCAGTGGGGAATACCAGCAGGCCATGGAGCACATCTCAGGGCTGGTGCAGCAGCACAAGGACACCCTGGTGCCAGGCCAGCCCCAGCTGAACGTGTGTGACCAGGCTGTCATGGTGAGTGCACTGGGGAATCCTCCCAAATACCTTCTGTGAAGGTTTCATAAAACATCCGTGTTGGGAAGGGATGGAGGAGAGCTGCACGGTCACCTCTTGGTGGTTTCCTTGCTTAGAGACAGGGCAGATCCTTCTTCTCCTTTCTAATTCCCTTCTGCAATTCTCAAAATCCTGGAATCATGAACTCATGGAATGGTTTGGGTGGGAGGGATCTTAGAGCTCATCCAGTGCCACCCCTGCCATGGGCAGGGACCTTCCACCATCCCAGGTTGCTCCAAACCCCATCCAGCCTGGCCTTGGGCACTGCCAGGGATCCAGGGGCAGCCACAGCTTCTCTGGGCACCTGTGCCAGGGCCTCCCCACCCTCACAGAGAGGAATTTTTTCCCAATATCCCATCTCTCCCTGCCCTCTTTGTTTTGAGTCTCCTATGGGACAGTGCCTCCTTTTCAGTGATGTATCTTCAGTCTTGCTCTGTCTCCTCCAATTCCTCACCTCCTGAATTTTCCAAAGTCTTTATTGAAATGGAACATTTTCAGTTCTGTTTTCTCTTTCAAGTCTCCTGTTGGAAAGTTACAGTTTGGCTTCCCTGTCAAACACTGCTTGGTTTGCTGAGAACCTAGGAAAGGAACTGGATAATCTGGGGGAGGTTGTCACTTGACAGGAGGTTGTGTAGTCTGAGGGAATGTGTCTGTGGGCTGACAGACAAAATAGTAACAGGCAAAATCTTTTTACAGACAAAATCTGGTAACAGGCTGTTACAAAATAGTAACAGGCAAAATCTTTTTACAGACAAAATCTGGTAACAGGCTGTTACAAAATAGTAACAGGCAAAATCTTCCTGATGCAGAAATAATCTCCTGAATCAGTCAGAACCTGCTGCCTCTGGTCTGTCACCAGCAAAGAACAAAACGTGGAGCTGTATCCCCTCAGTAACAAGGCAAAGATCTTCCTTAGCTTTGTCCCATCTCTTTATTTTTGGATGTTAAATAGGAAAAAGATTTGAGGGCCCATTGTTTCTGTGTTGTTTTCTTTCCTTATTCAACTTTTCCCTTAATGAACACTGTTCTCTGCTCCTCGGGGACCTTTTGGATTCAGGCACTGTCCCCAGGGCCTGGCTGCTGCCAGAGCCCTGCACTGCAAAGGCATTTCTTCCAAAACTGCCCCAAAAACTGAAGGCCATCCGAAGCAGAAAGTGTGCTGGGGGGATCCTAATCCCAGGAGAAATGTTCCAATCCCAGCAGGAAACATGGTGAGTTTTCCAGTCTGTGTACACTCCTCACAGAATAACTCCACAGTCACTACACCAAAATATCAGGCACCAGGTTGCTTCCTTTGGAGACCAGCAATGGAGATAAGCAAATCTGTAGGGAGTGTTTTATTGCTGGGGTGGATTGGAGCCTAAATCTGTTTTTGGGGGATGCTGGGGGATAATTTACTGACACTGTCTCCTGTCACCTGTTCATTTGATAAGGATGTTTGATGTGTTTGGGAGAGAGGAGAAGAATTGTCTTTACTTACACATAAACAAAGTGTGTGGAAGTGTTCAAGGAAGTGTCCAAGGCCACAGAGGGACAGGACACAGAGAATGGCTCCCCACTGCCCAGGGCAGGGATGGGTGGGATATTGGGCAGGAATTGTTCCCTGTGAGGCTGGGGAGGCCCTGGCACAGGTGCCCAGAGCAGCTGTGGCTGCCCCTGGATCCCTGGCAGTGTCCCAGGCCAGGCTGGCAGGGCTTGGAGCAGCCGGGGAACAGTGGGAGGTGTCCCTGCCATGGCAGGGGGGGGGACTGGATGAGCTTTAAGGTCCCTTCAAACCCAACCATTGCAGGGTTCCAGGACAGCAGATGGATCATTGTGCAGCTCCTGCAGCCCAGGATTGATGGGGCAGGGTGGGTGTTTGCAGCCCATCTGTGCTGGATCCCAGAGCTCCCCCAGAGCTGCCTCTGCTGGGTTTTCCTGCTCTGGAAATGTGGGAGAGGCTGTTCCTGCAGCTCAGGGCTGGCCAGTCTCACAGCACACGTGGTGTCCCCAGGGCTCCCAGCACACACCAGCAACGGGACTGGGACTGCTGGAGTGCAGCACAGACCAGTTATTGTTCTGCTTTTCCAAAATAACAAACATTTCATTTCGTGTGTTCCTTTGGCTCTCGGTTCCTTCTGCAGAGTGCTGTGAATTTTCCAGCCGTGGCTGCACATTTTAAAGCAGAGGAACAGATTTAGAAAACAGCATTAATTGTTGTGAAAGCCTGCAGAGCCCTCTGTGCAGAGGTGCCTCCAGCACAGCTCCCTCTGTGTCTGCTGCTCTGCAGGAATAGCTGGTGTCTCACTGCCATCTGTTGTCAGCTCTGTGGAACAAAAACCTGCTCCAGCCGTTGGTTTTTCCTGGGGTTGAGCGTTTCTTTTCCCTAGGAATTGAATTCCAAGAAAACATAAATACTTGCAGGGTGAAAATCAGCAAAATGAAAGGCAAGAGGTCAGTGTTAAACTGGCCTGTAATAGGGGACAGCAGGAATGTCCCATGGATGGACAGAGCTGAGAGAGGGAAGGACAGACAGTGAGCACAAAAGATTCCTGGAGGCAGAATGGGAATTGTTATCTGCCCTTCCCATGACCACACTCCCAAATTTTAAATGGCAAAACCTCAGTGAAATTAGAAATGTTCCTTTATCCAAATTCCTTCCTCCATTAACCCCTCTGGAAGCTGAGGTGGGCAGTGGATCTCCTTGCTGGTGTCCTTTTTCTGCTCTACACATTCAGGTAGCTCAAGGAACGTGGAAACCAGGAAAACAAGTAGTTTTGGTGTGCAGAGGAAGAAGTGTCTCAGGAATGCTTCCTCCTCCATCTGCCCATGGATTCATCCATCAAAACCCTCTCATTAAAATACCAGCATTCTTATCTCTCTCACACCCTTGGCCTTCTGCTGCCTTTTGCTTCTTCAGGGAAGTGCCTGGATATTGCAGTGCTGAGAATGGGAACTCCCCTGGGATCCCAGGAGAACTGGGGGTGTCACCAAAACCTCCTGTGCTACAGGAGAGAGAGGAGGGTCATCAGCATCCCAGCAAACTGGGAGAGCCCAGAAGGACTGGTGTACCCCAGAAGAGGGAATCATCTGTGGCCTTTCCCAGAGCTTTTATTTGAGCAGTGTTTGGAGTGGGGGAATTTATGAGCCCAGAGGCTTCAGCTGCAAGAGGAGTTTTCATTTTTCAAGCAGCACATAAAAGTGTCCATGTGAGGATCATAAAGAGCTGGTTGGGGTGAGAGCTTGGCAGATATTTGGCGTGAATCATCTTTTTGTCTATTTCTGTTTGTTTTTAACAGAATTGGTCCCCTCCAGGCTGTGAGAAGCTTGGGAAGTGCCTGAAAGCACCAGAGTCTGATCCTAAGAAATGCTCTTGGCCTCACTGATGGCTGCAGCCCTCCAGAGCTACCCAGAGGCAGCTGGACATCCAGTTTCCAGTGCCTGCTCCTGTTGGCACTCCTGTTTACACAGGAAGGGTGTGATGTGTGCATGATATCATCACTTGCTCTTCCAAAAGGGCCAGTGTTTATATTCCTCGTGCTCAGGGTTTAGCCTCTACTCCTCTCTTCTCCCAGTTCTTTCCCTAAATGGTAACTCCAGTGAGGATGGGTTGAGCTGTAAAAGCTCTCTGGACAGCCACAACTCTGCCATCAGCTCCAAAGTGCCAGGGATCACTCCTGCTCCCTCCACCCAGCCTTGCTCACTGGGGTGCCCCAACAGGAGCCATGGGACAGGTCAGGAAACTGGGAGCTGCCAGAGAGCCCTGCCCAAACTGCCCATGTTTTGTTTGCCTGTAACTTGTTGTTTTAACATTTGATTTCCATTGTGAACTCTGGACATCAACTTGTTTTTCCTTCCTCCCGAAATTTGTGAGTTCTGGGTGCAAACAAGGGATCCCTCCTGTTCACAGCTGAGGGGTTTGAATCCAGGGAGAATGCCCTGAATTCCTTCCACGTGTAGCAGCAAACATTCCCTAGGTTATGCTTTAAGGAAAGGTGAGGATTGTGTTCAGGTAAGGGTTGGACTGGGGTTACAGCCCCTGCCAGTGCCTGAGAGGGCTCCAGGAGAGCTGGAAAAGGGCCTGGAGAGCCAGGACACAGGGAATGCCTTCCCACTGCCAGAGGGCAGGATTAGATGGGATATTGGAAAGCAATTCTTCCTTGTAGGCATGGCACAGGGTGTCCAGACAAGCTGTGGCTACCCCTGGATCCCTGGAAGTGTCCAAGGCCAGGCTGGACAGGGCTTGGAGCAGCCTGGGACAGTGGAAGTGGGATTGCACTGGATGAGCTTCCAGGTGTTTTCCAACCCAGTCCATTCCAGGATTCTGTTGGCTAATTGTTGGTGCAGGACAGTTGTGGGGAGCTGGGGGTCAGGTGTTCATTTCAGGGCTTTCCTTAATTTCCAAAAATCTGGGTCTAAAGCTGGTCCAGGTCTCACTTCCCATCTCATGCTCTGGACCCACCCAAGTGCAGGCTCAGAAAAGCCCTTTTGCATCAGCCCTTAACTCCTGACCTGTTTCCAGCTCACACTCTCCAAGGAGTTCTTGTGCAAACTTCCCCCAGGCTGGGTGTAGCTCTCCTTTAGCCAGAGTTCCTGGGGAACACGGAGCCTTTGCTCAATTCCACAGGGTAGATCCCTGCTCTGCCCTGGAGCCCGTTCCACACCCTTCCCTGTCTCCAACAAACCTGTCTGGAGCAAAACCAGGCTCCTCTGGGCCTGCAGGGCAGAGCAGGAGGGAGCCCTGAGCATGTTTGGGTTCAGACTGAACGAGGGGCAGTTTAGGTTGGATGTAAGGAAGGAATTGTTCCCTCTGAGGGTGGCGAGGCCCTGGCACAGGGTGCCCAGAGAGGCTTGGAGCAGCCTGGGATAGTGGAAGGTGTCTGTGCCCATGGCAAGGGGTGGAACTGGATGAGCTTTTAGATCCCTTCCCACCCAAACCATTCCATGATTGTCCACTTGTCCCACCAAAAGCCCTGCTTCCACCCCTCCAGTGTTTTCCACAGTACCTGTGCCCTCTCTGGGTGATGTTGTGCTGCCTTAGGAAAATCCAGGTGCTCTGTACCTGGAAACAGCTCAAATTCCTTCCCAAGCTAAGCTGGAGAGCTCTGCTTCTGCCAACTGCTGTGCTCCCGCTGGCTCTGGGCTCTCAGCTGCTTCTTCCTGCCCTCCTGTAATCCCAAACACTCCCATTCTCCCCATTCCCATGCTTTATGGACCTGTAATCCCCTCCACACTAACTCCTGGTGTGTGTCTCATGAAGCTGAATAATCCCATAAAACTGGAATAAGAGCAGCACTTGAGTCAGCTCTTACTGTCCCACCTCTCAGAAATCCCAGCCAGCATTTCAGGGATCCCTGCACTTCTGCAAGTGGCATTTGTTTATTGCCCACATTTCTTGGGATGTTCCTAATTGTCCTTCAAGTGTCTCGTGGCATTTCCAGCTCATCCATAACGTTCCTCCTTGTTTAGACACAGCTTAAGGCTTGGGAGATCCGGCCAGCAGCTCCCTCAGGGGTGAGGAGAGGGCTGGGATCACTTGTGGGTCTGTCAGCACAGGGGACCTGATAAAACCAGGAACTCCCCATTTGCTGGGGCTGCTCCACCTCTGCCTTAGGGCTTCTCCATGTCCAGAGAAGGGAACAGAGCTGGGAAGGGGCTGGAGAATCTGAGAAAGGAGCTCAGCCTGGAGAAAAGGAGGCTCAGGGGGAACCTCCTGGCTCTGCACAGTGAGGGGGATCAGGCTCTGCTCCCAGGGAACAGGGACAGGAGGAGAGATGAGCCATGGGAGGGTTAAGCTGAATATCAGGTAATTTTATTCATGGAAAGGCTGAAAAACATTGGCACAGGGCAGTGGTGATGTCCCCATCCCGGGAAGTGTTGAAAACCACGTGGATGTGGCAGTGAGGTGACCGTGGTGGTGCTGGCCTGAGGGTTGGACTCAATCCCAGAGGTCTTTTCCAACCTCGATGACTTTGATTCCACAATTCTGTCACCTGGGGCTGTCAGAGCCCTGCATTCACTGTAAAACTCCCACCAGAGGAGGGAGTCCATGGCTGCAGCTCCCTGGCAGTCCAGTCAGCCCTCAAATCCTTGTGAGGTAACAACACTCCCTGGGGTTTTGTGCTGCTTAAGAAGAGTTCCCCCAGGATCAGAGCTGGACCCTGGCCTGGCCACACTCCTCAGTCCCCAGAATTTGCTCTGGACACCTCCTCCCTGTCCCTTGGCTGCTGCTTCCTCCTTTTCTCTTTCACAGCTGCACTTTGGAAGATCCTGCTTTGCCCCTGGAACTTGCTCTGAGCAGCCACGGGGTTTGTCCCTCCCTCAGCACAGCAAACCCTCATTCCTCCCTGGAGTAATTTCAGGACACAGATCCTGGAGGGAATCTTTGCACTTGAAAGCAAGTAAGTGAAGCCATGAAGTCTGTTGAGAATAAAAGGGCATGAAGCAGATAATAAATAATCACGGTTTAATGTGACAAAGCTTCTGCTTTAAATTTAAATAGGAATAGTTGTTTTACAGCTGGCTAATAGGAGGAATCTTAAATGAATGCCTTTCCTAAAAATGTACAGATTTAAAAGTTGTGAGGTGAAGAACTAATGAGGAAAAATAAACTAATTTATCAGCAATGCAGTCTGTGATTTCAGCTGTAAGCCAAGGGAGTAACACCTTGCTTGGGGGCACTCTCCCAGGTTTGCCTCCTGTATCATGGGACTGATTGGGGTTCAAAATACCTTGGTTTGTTTTCCTGGAATTATTTTTACCGTGGATCAATCTCTCAGCCCTCATGATGCAGTTCAGAGGGTGGAGGGGGGGAACCAGGGCCAGCACAGGGCTGGGGATGGTGCCTGCAGCCCCCACTGCCCACTCAGGGCACAAAGTGGCCACATGTGCCCTTAAAAACCATCCTGAGCTGCTGGCCTGAAGCTTCCCAGTTTGGGGACTGGGGCAGGAGTGGGGCTGGAGGGATTTCCTGCCCACTCAAGGACCTGCAGCAGCCAAACTGGTCTGGTGGTGGCTTCTGTCCTCAAGCTCAGAGACAGAAATGCCAAAGGAATGCCGGAGTTTGGGGCTGTGATGTTCCTTTCTTTATGTTTATTATGCTGAACGCTAAAAGCTTCATATCTTCCTGGCCTGAGAGTCCAAAGAATTTCTTTCTTGCCTTTAATTTCCAATTAGCTGAGCCTCTCAAGCCTCCCAGCTCTGCCCCTGAGGCTCTGTTATCATCCCACCCTCCGTGCAGAGAAGCTTCCGAAATGGATGGAACTAATAATCGTGGAAAAGCTCCGGCCGCGTTTCCAGGCTCTGCCTGCAGAAGTGGAGCCTTGATTTCAAATCCTGCAGCGACAAATGGATTATTTCGGTGGCAAATTGGTCCCTGGGGACCAGCAGTTTGGGGAGCTGAAGGCTGGAACTGGGAAGCAGCAGATCAATTCCCAACACTCAGAGCCAAGGTTAATGCCCTGCAGAGTGCCCTGAGTGCAGCAGTGAGGGAGAACACGGCTCTGCCTGGCCCAGGGGAGCCTCAGGAATGTGTCAAAGGGAAAATGGGGAATTTTGGGACAAGGGTAGCCCCATGGATTTGCTGGTTAAACCTGGGGGCTGGTTTTGGGCAGTGACAGTGGGATTTGACTAAAAGGAGTGGAACTGATATCTCCAGGAAGGAGGCTGTGGGACTTCGGACAGTAGTGGAAGTGGCAGTTCCCACACCTGTCACCTCCAGCCCTCCCAAACATCATGGACAGCATCCCAAAATTCCTGGTTTCACATAAAGGATCTCCTCGAGGTTGGACACTCTTATTTTCCCCAGGGACAACAGCTTTGAAACAACCACATGGAAGAATTCCAGCAGCTGAAGAAGGACCTGTGCAAGGTGAGAACTGAAGGGAGTTTGTGGGGCAGGAAGGTTTGGGGTGCTGGGAGGTGAATTTTGGCTGCAGGGTCCCCATCAGCCTCTGGAGCACAGCCAGCAGAGAAATCCCTCCCCAGGGATCCTGCCCTTGTCCTCAGCACTGGGAAACTTTACAAACTAAACACACTTTTATTCTCTTAAGAGCTCTTTTTCTTGTTCAGCTTCCAAATAACTGTTCTGCAGTTAGAATGGCCTGTTTTCCATCTCTCCTAGCAGTTAGACTACTTGGAAATTGACTTTTCCTTTTGTTTTCTGGTAGCATTGGATGTTTTTCTATGTTATCAGGAGGCAGCACTGTGGTGGCCCTTGAGTTAAACTGTCAGGGGGTTTAATATTTTTTTAAGAACAGCTGTAAGGGAAGAACTGAAATCCCATTTTGGGTTCTTTTTTCCTTTGGAAAATGGCTATTTTAAACACCAAGGCTCCATTTGCCTGTTTTCTTTATATCCCCTTCCACCGTTTAAAGTTTGGTTGTTGCTTGAAGTCTAGTTGGGATTATATAAATCCCAAATAAAGGTGGATCCCTAGCCAGGAGCTTGCGGTCTTTTAGGAGGGAGAAAAAAACCTCTGCCTCCCAGCTTTTGAGAGAGGCAATCTGGCAGCTCTCCGGGCCTTTGTCCCTCTTGGAGTCACTTAACACCCTCTGGGTGACGGGAGGTTGGTAGCACAATTCCCAGCTGAAAGGGAAGGCAGATAAAAGCCAGCAGCGAGGAATGTGAGCCAAATCCATTAGTTCTGGATCAGACACAAAACCCAGGCTGGCCAGGGCAGAGAGAGGAGTTTTGTGTCTTCTCCAAGGGCCTGATCCAACCTGCTGCAGCAGGCAGGAGGTGCTGCCCTGGGCTCCGAGGGAGGCAGAGCTGGATCATGACCCTCTTCCCTCTTTCAGGGGGACAAAACCAGCTCTGAGGCTTCTGTCCCGAGCCCAGGGCTCTGGCTGCAGAGCTGCATTCTTCTGGTGTTGAAATAAGATATTTCAAATTTGGTTGTTGGTTTGTTTTTTGGTGTTGTTTTTTTTTTAAAGGGTTTAAAGTGCATGAGTTTCCTCAGCTGAGATTGAAAGGAAACATTCCAGTGGATTTGAAGGGAAATTTTTTCTGCTCGTTTTCCCTCGTGGAAGGGGGATGTTGAAATTCAGGGCATTTTGTTCCACTTCACACTGAAGTGTTAAAATCCTGAACGGAACACAAACTTCCAGACTCAGCACAGCTCTTTAATTGCTTGGTTAAGCTGATTAAAGTTAGTTCCCAAGCTTTTATATTCCCAGTTTCTGTGCTCCCTGGTTAATAACTCTCCTCCTATCAGGATCCCAAAGCACTTTTAAATCACTGGTGACCTCGGTGTCCAGAGAAGAGGCAAACCCAGAGTCTCCTGGGGGAATCCAGACTCCAGGTGGTGATTCCTTTGCCAGTCACGGCTCAGCCCTGAACCTCTCTGAGCCCAGGGCGGATGTGGAGTCACCTCCCGGGTGATATTCCAGAGCCCTTTGACATCACATTTGGAAAGGGGTCCTAGGAAAGTTCTCTGCAGATGGAAATTGCAGTAGGAGTCAGCGGTGTTGTTTGAAACGTGGAACAATCACAGGGAAAACTGATTTCCTTGGGGTGTTCCAGTACTGCTAGGTGCAGTTGGAATCCTTGGAGATGGGGGATAAATCAGGAGTTCAGCCAGGAATCTCAGGAATGTTGCCTTTTAACCGTGATTTCTGGCAGCTGGGTCACTGCAAGTCCAGTTTGGTGTAACCTTTGTGCCCTTCCTGGCAGAACTGATGGAGACAGACTGACCCCACATCTGAGGAGCAGACATCCCTGGCTGTGGGGTGGAGCAGTGGGGGCACTCAGCAGCTCATCCTGGTGAAGGTTTGCCAGGGCTTGGTTGGGATGAGGGGCCTGGCAACCTCACTCGGCCTCCAGGAAAATGTGGTGGAGTCTCCTGCAGTAAGGGTGGGATCGTGGGGGGTCACAAACGGGACAGGGGTGACACAAACCCCCGTTCCAGCCCCTCCGTTAGTGAGAGGCAGAAGCAGAGCTGCCTGGCAGGCTGAAAAGATCTTTTTTTTCCAGGAAATAAGCTCCTGCTTATTTATTTCCACGAGTAGGCAGATAAATTCCATCAGCAATTCCATCTGCCAGGAAGAAGAGGAGTTGCTGGAACAGCTCATTGTCCAGTGCTGTGCTTGTAAGGTCACAAGAGAAACCCGTCCAGCTCATCCCAGGGAGCGAGAGCTGCACAGCCCTGCTTCCACTGGAAGGCTGTGTCCTCCCTCCTGTTTGCTTCCCTGGAACAGCTGCCCAGGAGGATTCTTCTGGTGCCAAAGAGATAATCTGTGTTCAGGGAAAATCTTACTTGGTGAGGGAATGGTTGTGAAGGGAGCACAGGCTGTCTCTGGCAGGAGAGGGAGTTAACCTGAACAGGAGTTGGGATTGTTCAGCCTGGGGAAGAAGAGGCTCCAGGGGGACCTTAGGGCTCTTTCCAGTGCCTGAAGGGGTTCTGAGAGAGCTGGGGAGGGACTTTGGACAAGGGCCAGAGTAAGGGGGAATGACTTCCCCAGAGGGCAGGGTTAGATGAGATACTGAGGAGAAATTCCTCCCTGTGAGGGTGGGCAGGCCCTGGCACAGGTGCCCAGGGAAGCTGTGGCTGCCCCTGGATCCCTGGAAGTGTCCAAGGCCAGGCTGGGGAGGGCTTGGAGCAACCTGGGACAGTGGACGGTGTCCCTGCCATGGCAGGGGCTCTCCAGAGTGTGTGGGTGAAGTTTTCCTGGTCACAGCTCTCAGCAGCAAACACTGAGCACAGCCAGGGCTGTTACAGGCTCAAAGTGCTGCTTTCCACAGCGAGCTGTGCCTGGATGGGTTTGGAGCAGATCCAAGGTGTTATTTGCTAATGGAAGAGAAGATCTGAACTCGGTGGATTTTGCATTTTGCCAAACAACATTCACCACTGGGAGATGGGAGCTGTGGGAGCTCCCTGACCTGCCCAGGGCTTGGTGACACCAGGGGCTGTTGGTCCAGGACCCGGGGCTGTGTTATGGTCCCTCGTGGGTCTCACCCCAGCCAACAGGTTTAACAAACACAAAATGACTCCAGGAGTTCACACGAGGTGATGAGGGATGGAAAAGCAGGAAATAGTAAAGTGCTGAGGAGCTTTGGTGTCTGTGGAAGGCTGGGCAGGGTGAGGGGGTGGAAATGGAACCCCCAGGCAGGGAGTTCCTTTCTGAGGCTGGCGCCAGGCAGGGAAATCCAGCTCCACACGGAGCAGGCACCTGGGAATTCTTTGGAGGGGAGCCTGGGGCTCCTTCTATTGCCGTGCCAGGGCTCCATGCACTGGGAATTACAGCTCAAGGTGCCAGGGCTCCATGCACCTGGGAAATACAGCTCCATGTGCCAAGGGGCCAGGGCTCCATGCACCTGGGAATTACAGCTCCATGTGCCAAGGTGCCAGGGCTCCATGTACCTGGAAACTGCAGCTCCATGTGCCAAGGTGCCAGGGCTCCATGCAC
>VXBB01004072.1:37604-53882 GCA_013399915.1 Illadopsis cleaveri | reverse complement strand
ATATTATAATATAACCTATGATTATAACACATAGTTAACCTATAAGGATGGTTTTAGTTTTTTTGGGAGAATTCTAAAGAGCTACATCTAATTTCAACAGGCACGGGTCTCTATCAGGTTAGTTCAGTTTAATTCATTGCATTTCTGACTCGCAAGATAAATAGGGAAAAGTGCTCTTTCCTTTTAAAATATCAACCCTACTTATTTCTTACTGCTTTTTAAAAACGTGAATGTCTTTTGAAATAGGCATTCTCAAAAATCTGTATCGCTAACATAATCAAATGAGATTGAGGCTTTCAAGTGTGGCAATACCAGCAGGTTTGAGGAGACAAGTGTGCAGGCATATAAATAAGTTTATTCCGCGTTAAATGAAAATAGAAAGTGTGAAATGAACTGGATTAAGAGTCAAAGTGAAGTAGAACCACTTCATCTCCAATTTCTTTGCAGTTTTATGTATAGTCAAGGCTCGTAATTCGTGTGTGCAATTATAGTTGGCAAATACCAAGTGTAAGCCAATATTCTGCCCAACTATCTTTCCATCTGCAATCCTGGATGGGAACTGGGGAAAAAATGCCTGAGAATAATATCTACAAGTTGGAGGTTATGGCACTGAATAACAAGAATGACAAAGTGAAAGCACAGAAAATCTGATTGAGTGACAGCCACTGACAAAACTTTGGAAGAAGAAAGGGATGCGTAAGCAAGGAGACAAGAAAAAAGCAGAAGCATTCCTAATCACTTCCACTACGTATAAACTGATTAATGCTTAAAAATAACCAGCACGCTGTCATCTCACACTTCCAAACACAGCTCCTCAGAGCAGCTCCTAAAGTGTGTTTCTGACAGCCACGAATCAAAGAGATCTGCTGCTTGGCGTGAAAACCCAGGAACCAAATTGTACACTGCCAGCAGAAATGTACCCAAAAAGCAGCAAGAGTTTGAAGGCAATATGTCAAGTTGTCCACACAGCCCTCTAGACTGAATATTTTGTCAAGATGTGTGTCACACAGATAACAGGGAAATACTTTAAAGGGATATAGTCCTCCCAGTGAAATAGCTCAGTGTGATCACAGATCAGTTACCCATTGCTCTGGGTTACCCAGTGGTCCAGCACACCTTAAATGGACAGACACTTCAAGTTATTTTTTAACCTCCATAGTAGGTCAGTGCCCTCCCCATCAGTTTTACTGCTCCTTCCAGATAAATGAGGCAGTGACCCTGTTAACTGTTTCCTTGAGCAGCTCTGGGATGGCACACTGTGTTACAAATACAGCAATGATATGGCCTGACAAGCTGCTGGGCTGCACTTTATTTAATGCTCACAGGGCCACTGAGTGTGCAGTGAAATTGGTGCTGTAAGATAAACTAGGCAGCACTGGCAATTGTTTCATTCAGGGGCTGGAATTCTCAAGAGGAGGTTCCATAAATCAGCTCAGAGCTGATGGGCCAGCAGTGTGGGCAGAGGAGAAAAGGACAGAGGCAGAGAGGGCACCTGGGAGAATGCAGAGCAGCCTGGAGTCAGACACCTCAGGTAAATTCTGAAATCCAAACTATTTGAGAGGTGCTCCTAAAGTTCTGAGACACCACGAGGAAAAGCCTGAAAAAAATTCCATATGCTGAGCTGATGGGTGTCCCAGACTCAGCCCATCACATACAACACTGCAGGAATCAAGATGAACATTCCTCATTCATCACTATGCTTCAGCCAACTTGCAAGTCGATTTAGAAGAGCTGAGGTGCATTCATCCTACCTCCATTGCAAAAAAATTCTGAGATTATTGCTTGACACTTGCCATTTTTCTATAATCAGGATTGTACATTCATTGCACATGCATGCACATCCTGGGCACGAGTCAGTTCAGCCTGAGGCTGTTGGTGCAGGATGGAGAAAGGAAATACACTAATCTTTAACAGCATCCTCAGTGTTGTCAGGAATAAAACACATTAAATACCTGGCTGAAAATACCAGCCCTTATTTGCACCATTTGGGAGCTTCCCCTTTTGCCATTCCGAGGAAAGAATTTTTTTTTTTTTTTCCCTTTTTAAAAAACAACTTTGATGATCCTGAAACAACAACAACAACAACAACAACAACAAGAATGTGGGTAGCACGTCTGGGACTTTTGGCTTAAACTAAGCAACAGATGTGGAATAGCCCAGGAATGGTTCCACGTGCTGATTAATGCTGCTCAGAGAAGTCAGAAAGAGCAGAAAACATGGATAACAGGAAAGTGAAGAGCTGTTGCTCCCTAGTGCCTAAAGAAAGTAATCCCTGAGCTGAGCAGTGCTGTACAGGAAAAACAATTAGGGGATCCATGGATTTGCTCTGTAAGCAAGACCATGTGTTTGGTGGTATTATTCACATTTCCCTCCAAGATGAGTATTTCAGAAACACTGACCTGTACAAACTGGAAATTGCTTCCCACGTTCAAGCATGCCTCAACCATCCTGCAAATAATTCACAGATAATGGAAAGTATTAAAGGCAGCTGTCAGGAGCTGGATTGCAGTGTCTGTGTTGTGTGCTTGCATGACAGTGTTTATGGAGAATGGATTAAATTTAGGTGATACTGCCTTTGAATTTAACATTTAAGTTATGAATTACCACGAAATTTTAATGCATGGGCTGCTTTCAGTGTATTTTCATTCATGTATCAAGAAGTGCAAGTGCAGGAAATAGCACGTTTATCCATTCTTAGGGCATTAAGAACATAATCTCCTTTTGATTGTAAGCTGTTTTGTTCTATTTTATTTATTATTTGACATAGGACTTTGGTTTTATAGATTGGGCTACAGCATTTGCTGGCAGAAGATGAACCTGACATAATTTTAGCTATTCCAGGCTTTTGCTGCTGTTGTATTCAGTGCTCTGTTTATTTTCCAAACTATGAAAATTACAATGTATCTTCAACTAAAATTACTCTTTATTTCTCCAAAACCCTTAAAAGTTACTCTAAAATTATCCTATTTCACGTGTAGTGCCTTTGTAGGATACTCCCAAAGTCCTTTTACACCATCAATGAACCATTTAACATCTCATCAAGCTCTTTGGCATATTTTTATACATTTCAAACTGGACCTTCCATGCTCGACCACAGTAAAGGGGACAGTGACAGTGTCACTGTGGTGATGCCTGAGGTTTTATTTTTCATGTATTTCAGGTTCTGTGCTGCCCAGGGGTGCAGCTCTGAGCTCACAGTCAGTGTCACTCAGCTCTGCACACAGCAGGGACACAAAACAAATCCTTTTCCTGCTGCACACCAAGGACAACTTTCAGCCCAAAAGCACAAACAAGGGTGGCTGGAGGGAGGAACAAGCAGGATGGGACCTCACAGCCTGGAGCTGGAATTGGACAATTAAACCCCAAGATGCAAATGGACCAGAACTTATCAAAGTGTCAGACCTGGTGACTGGAATTAAGGAAATTCAGATGAGATCAGGGCGGTGCCTTTTGACACGCTGGGCTTGTGTAGGCAGAGCAGGTAAAGACCTCTCTCAAGTGCAAACGTGCAGAGATTAACATCTCCAGGGCTGCCAAAAGCAGAGGGGGAGAAAATGAAGAGCCGTGAAGTTATCACAGGGATTCATTAACCAGCTGATTGGAGCTCTCCTGTTGCTGCTGTCATGGAAAGGGACGGGAAGACAGATTCACATTTATCTTCAACACCTCATAGCAGCAGTGCTCAGGGAAAGCACATAATCTGCTCTCTGAAAGGTGTCTAACACTCAGGAGTTTTCAAGATAGCAGGTGCTAACTGTGGAAAAAGAGACTTTTATGCAGTACAAACTTACTAAGAAGACTTGGCATTTCCCGTGGTGTTGGCGCTATTGCCATTCTGACCATAATTGCAAATGCTACAAGTCCAGCCACTAAAGAGCTAGATATTAACACACAGCAAACCCTAAAAAAAACCCAAAACCCACAGCAAACACTAAAAAAAACCAACAAAAAAAATATCCCTTTTCAATTTATTAAAAAAAGAACAGTAAATGTTGGCAAAGTAATACAAGTGTAGAAGGTTAAAGTATACTTTATATCTATTTGCTGACAAAATCATAACCATTAACCAAAACCCAACATTTCACACCAGCAATAAGATTGCAAATCACTAAGATAGACATCAAAGAGCAATGAAGAATTCCTGAAGCTAAGCTGAGCATTCTGAAAGAACAGAGCATTGGTACAAAACCACAGCAAATCATTTCCACAGTGCTCAGGACAAGTCTTCACATACCACAACCCTTTGCAGAGCATGCTTCAGAAAGGAAGTATTCCTATTTTCTATCTTTTTTGCCTTCATAAAGCTTGAGTTCTCTATACAGAATAGCCTTAAAATCTTTCCAATAGCACAAGCCATGAGGTTTTACAACCAGCACAAAAATAGACTCGTTAAAATGCCAGCAGAGATCCTACAGTCACACTGCTATCTGCTGGTAGATTCCTTCCCTCTGAGTTGTAGGAACCTACACAGGAAAATGGTTTTTGATAAGAACCTGTCGTTTTTATCCCCTGCATAGACACTGACATTTAAAAAAACCACCAAAATCTGAGCGCTGTCAGTAATTATCCTTTTTAACTGGCAAGATTATTCAGAGCCTCCAATTAACTGCAGGGTTGCATCTTGCTGAATGCTGCATGGAAACAAAGAAATGGCTCTTTTCAAACAGCTCCCAAAAATCTAAACAGACAGTTGACACAAGAAGCAGGAAGACAAGATGGGAAGAGTCTACTGCAGACAATTAAATATACACAGAAACATATGTGAAAACACTAAACACATATGGAGAATGCTTACTGGAGCTGAGAAATGAGAAAAAAGGGCTCCAGGAGAAAACAAAGAGAAATCAAGCTGAGCATTGCTGCTCTCCTCCCTGCCACTACCAACGTGCAATTGTCACTCATTCCCTCCCCAGGGCGGGTCAGTGTGGCAGGAGCAGATGCCACAAATGCTCCTGTAACTGTCACAGAGGAGAGGAGTAAATTCAGGGTGCAATTGCAGCTCCTGCAGCAGGAATTACCCTCCTTCCCTCTTCAGGGCAGAGCCAGACCTTGGTTTTCATGAGAGCATGAAAGAAGCTGCCATGGATAACCCCAAACTCGGGGGCTGGCTGAGGGGTTTGGCTTTTTTTCTTCTCTGCTGAGGTTGTGATGAATAATACGGGAAGTGAAGATGTTGAGTTTGGACTTGGAATGTTTATTACATCTTATCTATTTACAGTATTTACAGGCTCACAAGCCACAAGCTTAACTAGCAGGGTAGAGAAACGAGGTAAAATGGAGAGCTTCTAACTCTTACCAAGGCTATTTAAGAGATAATTACTCAAAACCAAGGTGACACCCATATCATTTATGCATTTGACCCAATAATGACCAGCAAAGCCCACAATGTGGACATTTTTCAACTAATTACAGAAAACCACCCACAACCATGAAGAAGGAGGAAGAAGAAGGTGAAAAAAAAGGACTCAGACAAAGCCCTAAATCTTCCATCTTAACTTGTCTTTGGGCTTCAATTTCTTCCCATGCCCACAATCACTGTGGCTGATAAGCCTGCCACGTTTTAACACAACTATTGTATTCTTCACACCTCCAGCTCAAATAATTACTTCAGAAAGCCCAGGTTGAGACCCGTGTCTCTCTGAAGTAAGACAGTTTATCCTAAATCAATTCAAGCAATGCTCCTTGAGATAAATTTATGTGAAAGTTTGTCAGCTGTGTGATTCAAGGACTGAAACTCTTCATGAAGCACAGGCAGAGATTTTGAGAGGTGTGAGAAGAGGTGAGGGATATGAAGAGTCATTTCTATTCCTTCAGCCTTCATGTAATCATGCATTTTTCTGAGAGTGGATGTGCCAGGAGTGCATATCTCCTAATCAATCCGTCACAGTGCTTCCTTTTTCTACATCAGGCACTCATTCTCTACGTTGTGCTATAAAAAAATAGTTGAATTTTCAAGCTTCAAGGAAGAGCACTTGAATCTGTAGTTTTAAATTAGCATCTCAGTCTAATATTTCTCCCAAAACTCAAGATGTCTGTTACTTGCTACCTCTTCTTAAGTATTAAAACTGCCAACAAAATCAAGCCTATCCTGGCAATAACTGTATTTTTTTAGAGTACACTTAGGGGCGTGGGTGTTGGTTTTGGTTCTGTATCAGCCTTTGATTCTGTGGCAGAGATACATTATTTCACCTTCTGAGCACAATGAATAAGGTTAATTTCCACTGAAGCAGGAATTGTCTCATCAGCACAGGAACTGACTGGCTTAGAAAGGATGCAGAGAAGAGTATTTCTCTGACTTCCACTTTGAAAAGAACATATTCTGTCAACATAAGAACACATTTTAAAGAGAAAAATGGAAAATTATTTTGGAACAAGGCTATTTCTCATTAAAAGTTACCTCATGATCACCTTCAAATGCACAGTCTATAAAAGAAAACATCTTTGCTTCTCATCATTGCCTGCCCAAGTGCTCCCCGTTAACCAGGTACAACCAGCAGTTCAGCAACAAAATTAAAAGATAAACAGGTGTTAATACTGAAGGTGAAGAAGATACAATCCAGCGAAAACTCAAGTTAGGAGGAATTTAAAAAAAGATTCTGCACATGGGCATGGTGGTTCTAGGAATTCCCCCCCAGCAATTCTACTTTGTGACAATGAAGCTGCAGTTTAAGCCCACAATTACCATTTGACAGCATTTGAGGAACTTCAGTTATTATCTGCTCTCAGAGCTCCTCCAGTGCCCTCAGGCACGGTGGGATTTCTCAGCATTTCACTGTACAATTTCCACTGCTGCAGCCTGTAAGTTGAACAAAAGGGGATCAGGCACAACCAGTGCTGTACAAGCAGAAGAATTGGGTTGTCCCGAGGTGACAGAGCTGGCAGGGATGTGGATCCCAACAGGAGAACTTGGGCAGGAACAGGATTATGTTGGAGCACAACACAAGAGCTCAGGGCAGTCAGGAGTTTGTCCCTCCTACAAGACTCCCCATTCTCCTGAACATCCCAGTGACCTTTCCTTGCACCTCTTCCAGTTTGAATTCACCTTAATTAAACGCAGGAAAAGAAAACTATTTACAAACATCCCACATCATTGTGTCTGCTGCACCCGGCTCAGGTGATTGTTATTCCCTTTGCTAACACAAATCTCTCACCTGGCACAGTGTAAGGCTGTATTTGCCCCATCCATTGATGTTTTGCACCCATGACTTGCAGTCATCCTGTGACTTTCTCCTCCTCTGTCATTTCCAATTAACAAACCCCTGGCTTATAACAGAAATGTGTTGTTTTTGTGCATGATCTTGCGCTTTGTCCTATTGAATTTCACTCAGATGGAATTACTGTAGTGCTCAAGGTCGTTTCATTCTTCCTGGGTGGAATTCTGAACTCCCCCTGCCA
The DNA here is from genome assembly GCA_013399915.1 of Illadopsis cleaveri. Classification (NCBI taxonomy): domain Eukaryota; kingdom Metazoa; phylum Chordata; class Aves; order Passeriformes; family Timaliidae; genus Illadopsis; species Illadopsis cleaveri. Next base: position 46,487 of record VXBB01004072.1, on the reverse strand, counting down.
CAGGGCCCACAGACGTTTTGGGCTTCAGAAAAATTTGGTTTTGCTAATTCCATTTTTTCAACCCAGAGGACACATCTACCTTTATCTCCCCCTGTAACCTGCAGTGATCACACCTGTCCAGGTGCAGGGTACAGATCCTCACACCAATTCCTTACCCCTCTTTTCCCAAATGTCACAGAAGGTTTAACAGTGTCAGTTTCCCCACACGCAATATTCACTGGGCGCCATTCTCATGTACCCTGACACTGCCCAAAATGTAAATGCAGCTCCAAAAACATTCCAAAACAATTAGGCAAACTTCACGAACTTGGAGAGTGTAATTAATTGATAGTGAAGTGGGGAAATTGGAGGTTTTCCAAGAGCCTCCTGGAGCACTCACCTGAGTCTAACAAGCAAAACCCTTCCAGTGTCGCATCAAACTCTAAACACACTCATTTCAAAGGCTGTAATGAGAGCACAGGTTCTGAAAAGTTACATAGTCTTAAAATAAGGCACAGACTTTTTTGTAATTTTTAGATTTTTCCTCCGGTTTTGTCACATTTTTCATTACCTAATTGGAAGAATTGCCTTCCAGCAATTTTATGAGGTCTACAAAAGCTCATTTTTACCCCTCTGCAGAATACTATGTATTTAGATTTTTAATAATTAAGCATTACAGCTCCCTGTCACATTGTCTCATAGAATTTCAGCGAGGAAAGTCACACAGAGAGAAAGATTATTCAAATTTCCTACAGAAAGAGAAACAAACTCGGAGCGTGTGACCTATTGTAACTCTCTTCAAAACTGCCAACAGTCACGGCAGTAAAAAATGTTTTATGTCTTGGGCTACTCAAGCTAATTCCTGTCAGCTCATTCCCTTGGCTTTAAACATGAGCAAATGAAGAAAAACACAGGCACAAGTGTCAGGGGCTGTTCTTTACCTCCTCACACATGAACAAGTGTCCTGAGGTGTTGCCACCAGCCCCGTCACCAGCCAAATTCCAGAACTCTGCGTGGACTAACATTGCTCGGAACAAATTGCCAGGTGGAGCAGAGTCATGGATAAATATCTAAAGGCAGCAGAGAACACAGGTTTATCTGAAAAACATGGGGAGGGCTCCTGTGGTGCTATCCTTGGTGCAGGTATCCAAATTTCTTCTGCACAAACTGGGATATCTCAGGATCATACCAAATATTAGGAAGGATGATGCAATGCAAGGACACAGCATGCAAAGAAGACATCCTCTTTTTGCTGTGGTTTATTCCTTTACCTCCCCCCTCACACTGGTCTCTGTACAGCACCTGGGAAAAATGGCAGACCCTCCTTTAAGCCTAAAAATTCCAAACATGACGTGTACCTCACGGGCCATTTGAAGGGAAGAGTATAAACAACTACTTTTTAAATAAAGTCCTAAAAATCTCAGTGTCTTATGACCCAAGAAAAATGCTCCAGCTTCCAAGACAAATGGCAGGCAGCCCTGGGTGTCTGTCACTGAAGCAGGGAAGGACAGGGTGTGAACACGGACCTCAGAGTGATCCCTCATGTTTGGGCTCCCTTGTAAGGAGGAGCTTCTCAGGAAACTCAAACAAAAATGGGGGAAATTTTCCTGGTTCACAGAAAAAGGCTGGAGTGCAGCTGTTCTGTCTGGCTGCAGAGTCTCCCCAGTGGTGAGTGCTGGGCTGGAACTCCAATACAATAATTCAGCTCCAAGCTGTTGACCTTTGGTTCGTGTTGCAGTAAAATCCCAGTGAACTGTTTGGTGTCATGTCAGTGCAGCATGTACCTCATCTGTCATTCTGCCTGAATTATGCTCCCTGACAAAAAAAAATGTTGATCCCGGATGATAAATTGATATTAATATAGCAAAGAACAATTAATTTCAAATATTTGGGTGCATAAAGGCCACAATTCATTTGAAAGGGGGTTCTAATTTCCTTGCCTCTGTGTGCTGTACAGTGTCTATTCCCTCTGATTTCTAAGTCTACAGATAAAGTATTAATAAGGCAAAATTAGTTTTAGTTAAAAAGAAAATAGTTTTGCCTTGAACAAATGATTTTTCTGCTTTATTATCCTGCACAAGTATTCTTTCATCCTGGCCATGGAGAAACCCAGAAGCCTGTCATTCATTTCTGCAGGCTTAAAGGTGCACTGTATTGTGTGGGGCTTTGCTGTTAAACCTGGCAGGTGTTTTGTTGGCAAATGTAAATACAGGTACAGCCACTCTGGAACACTCTGGGCTGTGCCTCACCTCCAGCAAAGCACTAATGTCACCAGCTTGATGGACATGTTTTAGACTAGGAAAACCTACTTCAATTAAACAGCTGTCATTTTCAGAAAGGACACCACAAAATAAACAAGTTGCCTGTAAGAACAACAGTTTTTCTTTCACTCCTTCTCCTGAATGATGTCTGTCTTCTCCGAGAGGTTTGTACCAGCCTGACTGACACTGAAGTGAAAAGGAAAAAAGCACAGGAGGAAACTACACCCAACAGCATGGCCACTTCACAGAAGCAATCTCTTTCTCAAAGTTTGTGTTGTTTCCTTCTGCTTCTTTACCTTCACATTTCTGCACATTGTGCTGGGCAGGGTGCTGATCACCCACTCCTTCTCTCCCATACTTTCCACAGTAAGTTGCTTTATCTGAAGAGTTGCTTCAGAGATGCAATTATTGTACCAAACCAATGCACCATAATATCATAAAAATTGTGCTCCCGTCTCTCTGCCTCCCTTGCAGCTCTACAACAAGCTGCCTTCATCCTGACAGAGTTTACCAGCCATCAACCCTGAGCCTGCTTGCTTAAAATAAATATAAAAACAAGAGCTTTTGAACTGTAAAAAGAGTGATTAGTTTTTCATAGAGTCAGAGAATGGCTTGGGTTGGAAGGGACCTTGAAGATCATCTGGTTCCCCCCCTGCCATGGCAGGGACACCTTCCACTGTCCCAGGCTGCTCCAGCCCCATCCAGCCTGGCCTGGGACACTGTCAGGGATCCAGGGGCAGCCACAGCTGCTCTGGGCACCCTGTGCCAGTGCAAGGATCAGAATGTCTCCCTGATATCTCATCTAAATCTGCCCTATCCATTTAAAGCCCCTTTAACCCCTTCTCCTGTCACTCCATGCCTGTGTAAAAAGTCCCTCTCCAGCTCTCTTGTATCTCCTTTAGGCACTGGAAGGCTGCAATGAGATATCCCTCACACAGAGCACCAATTTGTCTGAAAAATCCTTCTCCTGACCCAGAGATGGAGCAACTGAGAGGAGTTTTAAAGGATTTTATTCCATTTGCAGTCTCATGAGAAGGGTGAGACGGTACAGATGTTAAAATTCACACCATCACAATCAGAACCCAAACTATTTCCTAATTCCAATCCATTCAAAGCGTTTCTTGGCCTATCAGCCTTTGCCACACAATGCTGCTAATGCTTCTAAACCAATCATCTATTAAAATACCCCACGTGGGTCTGGCTACAATACATCTTTCACAGTTCTACTTCTCCAAAATATTTAGTCATCATTTGAAACTTGTTTCTAGTTCCATTTCTCTCTCAACGATGCCTGTCCTATCCCATGGCCTTTCTAAGCCAGCACACTTTATTTCAGAGTTTGCACACAGATGCACAAGGCCATGTGAGCTTTCAGTCAGGCTTTGGGAATCCTCCACAAATCCATTTCCCACATTCTGGGTCCATCCCTTCCCTCCACAGCCCCGAGCACCCCACACTGCTCAGTGCCCCTGCCAATCCTGCTCAGGGGGCACTGCACAAGTCCTGCTGTGGCATTTCCTCCTGGTTTGTGAAAATAGCACCATTTCCTGTCCCAGGTAAGAGTCAGACTAAAGAACCATGGAACGTCTGGGCTGCTTTTCTCATTCTAAATTACTCAAATTACATATTTTACTTTTAAGAGGTTTTTGTTTCTTTTTTTTCCCTGCCAGTATTGTGTGGGGGGCTCATTAAATAGTGACCTAAATCCATCTCCCCACATTTCATTGCAGCATGGTAGATTTTGTGATGGTTCTAATCAGGCTTGGTAGAGCTGCCCACCTCAATTCCATTGAGGAAAAGTCACCACATGGACACTTGCACCCTCAGCTATTGGTGATTCTTGGCTCGAGCAAGCCAAGCCCACACAGATAAAACAGCTGTCCCACTTTATAAAAAGACATCATTTTATATCCAGCCTGCTTCTTTCCTTTTCTTTTTCTGACCCCTGAAAAGTAAAACAATGAAATAGAACACAGCATCAAATAAAACCAGAGCTTTAAACAAACTCATTAAAATAGCAGTTTTTCAGCTTCCAGTTTATTTTCTGTCTCTCTCACCATTCAGTTTTGCTTTCCATTTTAAGCTCTAAATGAGGCTGAAGATATTGAGAAGGCACAAACATGACAAGCTATTTTTTCCAGTTCTGCTTATTCTACAAATGACCTTTATCAGAACTTCCTTGTGCTAAATACTCCTGTTAGGACTGATTGAGTCAGATCAGGGGTGTCATAATTTCACTTAGGAAAAAAAAAAAAGAAGAAAAGAAAGAAAAAAAGACATCAGATATGCATTTTGGTTTAAATTATTATTTAAACATAAGTATTGCATTAAGTGTCTTTTTAAAAGCAGCAATAAAGTTTCAGGCAGAAAATCACAAAATTTTCACATTCTGTCAGAAGTGTAGCCTCAATGATAAATACAGCTCCAACATCACAGCCTTTCCACACAGCATCAGAAGGCACTAATAGAGAATAAATTATTTAATGAGTCCCAGGCTGTTAAAAAAGTGTAGGCCAGATAGAAAAAAAAAATTTATATAACATAAACCCCGCAGTCAGAGCAAATACAGAGCTCAGAATTTGTTGTTACTGTAGTTAACAGTCAGTTTGTTAGAACATTAACGGTCCAACAACCCACAAACCAACAGTTAATTGCCAGTAATGATTGGCTTCTGGAGGATTATTGCTTAAATAAATCTTAAAAGTTGTGTGCTGTTAAGTAACCTACTATTTCCTTAAATTTGGCAGCGCAGTCCAATGGTTGGTTGGTGTTAGTCAGCCCTGCCATTAATCCTGATCCCCCGAGTCCAGACATTAATTCTAATCCCTTGCATACGTCGAAAGCAAAGCACAAAAGTCCCTGATTGTCTCCAGCTATTCATTTGGAAAAATGCTACTGAACGTCTTGACAGTGGAAAGAGAAAAATTTACTCTCAGAGTCTTGTTTGTGCTCACAGTGGAAGGAGGACATGGCCGAGTGCTGACATGTCTGCTCAGAATAATTGCCACCAGTGAGGTTGTTTGGAAATCCTCGTGTATAAATCTGCAGTCATCACACATTGCTGGGACTGCTTGTTTAGTGCTTTGCCTCCAAAAGAACCAAGGAAGTTATTAAAATTAACTGAACCTAGATCAAAAGATAATGGCCACTCTGGGGAGCCACAGCAATACAGAATTATATCAACACTCAGAATGTCAGACATGGCATTTGAGAGTCCCTCTACTAACATCAGACTCTCAGGCCAATTGTTTGATACAACAAAATGTCAAAAAGCACCAAGAAATATCAATCAGCTGCAGAGAGGGACTTTTCCTTTCATACTGACCCTTGCAACAAATCTGAAAGTTCGTCATGTGATTTCCAGAGGCACTGGGAGCCCAAGTTTCCCATCCTAAAAGATGGAAAGCTGGAGAGATTTGGGCAAAGCCACTGATGTCAAGGAATATCCATACATTGCAACGTGACAATGCAATGTCAGCTCAGTTTGATACCCATGGATTATCAGATTTGATACCTCTGGAAGTCAGATTTGTCTGGTTTGCTATTTTAAAACAATCCACACAGAACCAATTGCACCATTTCTGCTGAGAAATCACCAGATTTCTGGGACACTCAATCCAATCCACTTTCAGAGACACAGACACCAGAGATTTGCTGCCAGGGGCTCCTGAAGGGTCTTGTTAAAGGTTCCCCCCATGAAAGGGGCCACCCCACATCCCCACTGAGCTCTCTGCAGAAAGGGCAGTCTCTTCCAGGGTAGGGATGAAGCAGGAAGATTTCTGCTCTCTATCAGTTTTCTAGTTTAAAACATGATTTATTGTTATGAAGAAAACAGGGTTTGTTCAGCAGGCTTTTAGCAGGGTAAAGAACAGGTAATAAACACAGAGAAATAATTAAAGCCAAGTTCATAAGCTCCAAGGGTGAACCAGAGTCACAAGGAAGAAAATCTCCATGAAGCAGTACTAGTGTGAGTGAGGATAATCCAGAAAAACTCATCTCTGCAATATGTTTCCAAGTAGGCAGCTGCCAACACCTGAGTGTAACTTCTGAGTAAACTGAGGCACAGAAAGGCAATGACCTGCAAGCAATGCCTAAGAAAGCTCCAGATCCCCGTGCACAGTCCTTGTGATCCCTTTCTCTCAGAGAAACCTACAAAGTGGAACAGTGCATTAATAAACAATAAGCCCTTTCAAGCCAAAATTTTAAGGCCTGAGTCAATTAATATACATTTTTTAAAGAATGTTTGAGAATTCTCCATATCCCTAGAGTGAGCATTTGCACTGGAGGTTAAAAAAAACCCCAAACAAATAAAATCAAACAAAAACCCCATAAATCCCACACCCATGAACTGTAATTCACCTCAAATGTTTCTGAAACCTGAATTTTATGAGGCTCTACTGAAATTCACTGATATGTTCAACTCATCACCTCCTTTTTCTCTTCAAGGTAATGATTCACTTCAGTTTTACATCAACCTGTTTAAACAACCTGAAGGGCGTGAGTGCAATTTTCACCATCTCAAATTTCATGTATCAAGAGAAATTAAAGGAGTCACGACATCACTTTCCCATCCTACTTTCCTTCCCATCGAGGTTGTTAAATGAGCTGGTGCTTTCCAAGTGTGAGTTTTCTGAAGCATTGAATTTCCCAGAATGGATGAACCAGAGGGTAAAGCTGTCCTCACCTACTGCCAGATCCTCCAAGCAGTGCTGGTCACTGACCAGATCTCACCTCTGTTTCACAGCTGTGATTTTCAGAGCTATTCCTTTTGTACCTCCTTAGCTTTTTATGGCTATCAGACACAATTCTCATTTTCTAAGAATTGGTTTTTTTTCATTATGGTCATCAGAAAACAAAAAAAAAAAGGCTATGGATTTAGACATCCTCAACAGTTTTTTTCTTACAGATAAGAGTCACAAGATGGCTTTAAACAAAATATATGGAGCTATTTCTGCATAGAGCAATTACCCAGAAGAAAAGGTTGTGTGGGTATTGGGAGAGCTGTGCCATTATCAGTATTTGGGTTTTTATTACAAGCTCTGGCTGGTTTGAACACTGTTTTCAGGTGTTCTTGCAAGCAACAGAAAATCCTTAGGCATGGTGTACTTGCTGACACCACTGCTTACACTTTAAAAATAGGTATAGATATTTATTATTTAGATATTCCCTGTCTGGGGAGTTCTGGTCTGATGGATAGAACAAAATGTTAAAGATTGCAAAAGTTTGGTTCAACTACCCAGAGGACAACAACTTAAACTGATCACAAAATGAGACTCTGAGTGAGGCTCACAGGGCTGACCCTTCACCTCAGAACTCATGGAAATGAGTTTTTACTCCTGTTTTTAATAAATTTATTAAGTCCAATGCCTGTCACAACACAGTACAAGTGGAGCAGATGTCCCCTAACCATTCCTGCCTGCGAGTGAACACAAATCAAAGTACAAGGAGGAAAACACTGCACCAGGGGATCACAAAGCACAATTTCAGCTCCCACCTCCTCCTCACTCTGCCCTCTGTCCCACAGCACCATAAAATGAGCATTTGTGACCTCGGGCTCCATCTCACCCCAGCCCTCAGACACCTCAGGAGCTGCCTGTAGAGCCAGCATCCCAACCACTCACCACAATTATCACATCAATTATTTGTTAGCAGGAATTACCAACCTGCCACGAGACCAGCTGCCTCGGGAAAGTTTGGGAAAGTCTTCATAAAACATGCATAAAGTAACTATGAAAATATAGCAGATAACTGTCAGGGTAACTTTGAACACAGCAAAGCAGATCCGCTGACTCTCCAGCACGAGAAGAATTTATGGTAATAAGTTTTGGAAAGTGGTACAGCCGTGTTGCTAAAAATGCAGAGCAGCTGCTTCAGTTATTATAAAATGGCTAATTTTTACTCATCGGTGACACGGTTCTGTGGATGGGTAACAGCTGCAGTTTCACCCAGCTGTGTGCTGATGCTAAATGCACACTTTGAGCCATCGGATGAAAGTATGGATTTGCTTTACAGCACTCAGCACCAGCGTCTTTCTAAGAAATACCCTGAAGGTCATTGGCAATTAAAGCTCCCCGAGGTGGGTTTTTTCACCCGGGGAGCGGTGCCTGGCAGACACGGGGTCTGCCCGGGTCAGACACTGAGCACGGCAAAGGAGCGACTGAGCTGCATGGATTGGAAAGGATGGATGGTGAAAAGGGCTTCTTCCTACCTGGTGCAAGTTGCTACTCCCCCTCACCAGCCCGGAGCCCTAGAGATGCTGGCTCTTCTCCTTAACTGCTGAGGTAACACGGATTTCTCTAGTAAGAAGTGGGGAGAGGAGGAAAAAAACAAAACCAACAAAAAAAAACCACCAAAAAAAACCCAAGAAAAAAAAAGAAGAAAAAAAAAAAAATGAAGGTTCTATTGGCTGCTGCCTCCTTCTCCAAAAAAGCACAAAGGTTATTTCAAATGGCTCTCTGGCTGCCTGTTTATGCCGTGTCCCTCCCAGAGGAGCAGTTTGGAGGGAGAGCAGCTCGGAGGAGGCGGTGAGCTCCCTGCAGCACGGCCGGCGCCGTGTGCTGCGCATACCAAAGCACGGCGCGTTAGGCGAGGCTTAGCTGAGCCCGCTCCAGTCCCCACCTTCCCCCGCACAGCGCAGCGCAGC
>VXBB01004070.1:0-29272 GCA_013399915.1 Illadopsis cleaveri | reverse complement strand
AAAATCCCCATGCCCTGTCTCCCAGTGCTGTCACTGGAAAAGAGGGAGAGGCTGAAGAGCAAAAAAAGGTTTTTTAAAGGCTTACTTTACTTCTCATTTTTTTTCTCTGACTCTGCTAATAATGAATTTAGTTTATTCTGTTGAATTTGATCCTATTTTGCCCTTAGAGTATTTTTCTCCCAGTCGTTAACTCATGAGCCCTATGTTGATTTTTTTCCCCTCTCCTCTGCCCAACTGTAGCAGGAGAGGGCAAGCGAACAACTTTTGTGGGTACCTGGCGTTTGGCCAGTGTCAAACCACGACAGACATTAAATGTGAAATTTGCATGTCAGTGTAAATATAAATAAGACACAAAACCTGCTTCTTATTAACTGAGGATGTTAAAATAACAGGATCTACAGTTAAAGGCATACCACAATTTCAAATATATTAATTTCCTGTTGAAACTGCAGTGGACTGCTGAAAGTGCTCTAAAGAAAGGCATATCTGGGATGGGTTGTATAGCTTGCATAATCTTATATCAATTAAGAAAGCTTTTACTTTAAGTACACATTAAAAAAAAAAAAGAAATTAGTAAAAAAGAAGATACAAAATCCCCTCATGGAGCTATTTTCTGTTATATAGTTATAGCAGTATTTAAAAACAAAAATCACTTTTTCTTTACATACATTTCCAGTGGTATTTATTACTGTTATTACAAAACAACCTCCTAACTTTTGCATTGTAAAAAAGAAAATTAAATTTGTAAATGGTAAACATCAATAATTTTTAAAAATATTTTCACAGATAAGTTTGAAATGTTAAGTTTTACTCAGCATTGGTACTATCTATAAGAAATTTTGACATCTAATACAAAATCCATTTTCTTTTTGACACTTCTGCAGTTTTTTTGTAATGCCGTGGCAAAGACACTATCATGTTTTATAAATATAGGCTTCTGAGAAAGATTGATTCTATGGGATAAAGAATACAAAGATAAAAGCCAAGGCTGCTTTTACAGAATTATGAACATACCACACATCAAAATATATTGCTTACCAGCAAACACTGCATGTATACAGAGGTCTTTATGATTATTTAAGTTTGAAGAATAGCTTCTTGTAGCAAAATATTTAATTGTATAAAATCTTTGCATTAGTTTGACAGAGCAAAGCAGGAGCACAAATTCAAATACGAAGTAAGTAAGGGAAACAGTAATAAGATAGTTACAGAGGAAAGTAGGAAAAACCTTACAAGAAGTTTTGTTAGTAAGTCCTCACAGGAGACTTAATAAGTTAATGAAAATAACAAGAAATTATTCATAAGGAAATGCTCACAGAAAGTAGTTTTAGAAAAACCCCAGATCATTTCATCTTATTAGAAACTTCTGTAGGGAAACAACATGTTTTTCAGGAAACCTGGTTGAAACAAGGGCAGCCAGTATACAATCAAAATTATCTTGATAGCAATACAATAATTACCTTGGCATATATGCAGCTTTCGTTGAGTTTTTGTAGTGTGCAATTGCGTTCACACATAGGGCACATAATGGTTTCATTTGCCTCGCAGATCTCTTTGCTAAATATGAGATAGGAAAATAAAGGTTAGAAAAACAATTCTAGCATTCCCAAGATTTTCTGAGGTTATGCCATTTATGTTCTCTGTTTGTTAACAGCGTGTGCGCCACAAAACTGGATGAATAAAATAAATTAAAAGTGAATATTTGGCTTGGAAAGCTTAATCCCAAATCAGGAACCTGAACACTATGAGCCATAGAGCAGTATACAATATTTTTGGGCATCATGATACACTTCTCACACTAGCAAATTCTCTCCCAGGTATCATAAACAGAAAAACAAAAAATTGCTTGGTACCCTTCAAATGAATTTGTAGCCTATTTTTCTAAATTATGTAGAAGATAACAAACATTCAGAGGATAGACAACACTGGTATATCTACATTGATTTCAATCAAATTACGACATTAATATCAGCTGAATGTTTGTTCCACAGGACAACAGCATACATACTTAGATCAGTCGTATGTAAAAACCCGCTAATGAGGATTTCTGGCAGTAGTATTTCAAGTCTCTGCATTTTTATTTTTTAAAGAAGAACTTATGGATAGAACTAATAAAAAACCTCCACTTTAAAATTCTATTTCGGGGGTCAATATCTTCAAGCCCCATTCTGGTGTTTAAGAATCCTAAGACTGAAGAAGATGAAGTCACTGTTTTCACTGGGACCATTCGTATTCAAAGCACAGTACATAGCTAAGTGTCTCAACAAAGGCAAAACAGAACTAACAGAAGTGTAAGAATGAATTTGAAAGCAAATTTTAACTGCAGTGAGTAAGCTTCCTGAAGAACCTCAGCAAATACCTTTCCCTATCCTTTACCAATGATGACATGCCTGAAAATGATCGTGACACACTAGGGAAGTAGCAGTATAAAACAAGTACCAGGAAAGCCCAACTAATTTGTTTTAATAAACATGGCACTTTCATCTCTCCTCCTCATAAAAGCTGTATTTACACTTCTAATACTGCTTGGAAGATCATGCATATTTCCAAATGAGTGCATCTATTAAATACTTTTTGGCATAACAGTAGACATAAATAAAAGATTAAATGTAATTATAAACCATTGGTCATATTTCACATAACACCAGAATCACCAGTTCACTAAAAGTATAAACAAAATGTGAACCTGAGAAAGAAATCATCCTGAGTAACTGTTAAGCCTGAATGAGCACACCCAGTCATTTCAGAGTTGCACAGTAACAAAAATTTTAGTGTGTGTCACATCAGAGAATTTTCTTGCTTATATTTTCATTCAAATTCTTAAGTGCGAAAAATCACATTTTAACCATGTTATAATGGTTTGGCAATAATGGAAACTGCTATCAATTATAAGGCCAAAACGTACTGTACTTTGAATATAATTTCAAGATGATAAATACTACGTTTTCTCTGAGTTAAAGTGCTGCTTTGCTATATATCCTGAGTTAAAGTGCTGCTTTGTTTTCAATAACACATGAAGTTTCACAAAATTATACTGACAGTGATAGGTCACATGCTTTTGCACTACTTTGCAAAAGCAATTACATTTGTTACACAAGTGTTTGTGACACGTGCCATGTTAATTGTCATTGCAACTCAAATCTTCAGTAGAAGAGCAAAATAAGCTGCTTTGTGCTGTTTTCACCTATATATCTGAAAGCTGTCTAAAGCACATGGTGCAAAGACAGCTCAAGCTATGCTGTGTTCATGCCTGCCATTTCTATTTGACTGACAATAAAGGAACAATTTATAACAGTGATAATTAACAATATCTATAAACACATTCTAAACCAAACTCTTTCAAACCATCAGATTTACTGCTTTAGAGACTGATCGACTTGACATCTAACTTGACAATAAAGATAGGTAATAGATATTGTGCCTAATTTATTCATAGAATCCAAATGATGGAACTGCTAATGGACTATTTAAGCCCTTCTGCTTGACTATAACTTCGTGTTTCCTCCAGTTTAGCTCAAGGAGAGAACTTGGATCAAAATCTATTCAAAAGTGTATGAAACAAATACAAACCACATTCTCCATTTGTTTTTTCCTCATGTCCAAATTCTATTAATATAATCCAAATGTCCTGGGAGCTACTATTGAGTTTCTTCAACAGAAATTCTCTGGATTTTTCTCTTGGTTACCTTCTTTTCACAATGGAATCCTGCAATGAGCTGCCAACACTATAAACTCAGTACTCCAGGGGATCTCAGTGCTGCCTTATGAAAACCACAATATTGCTAAGCTTGATTCCAAACCCATGCAAGACAAAGAACATCTTCCATTCTAATGTGCATTTCAGTAACACTGCCTAGCTCATGCAAATATTTTGTGTCAGGAAAGGGAAATGTGTAGAATGGAGAAATTTCTGCTTCTCAACATGAGACAGATGTGCATATTTTCTTATTATAGTGTCTAGTCTTTGATACCACAATGTTCAGGGTTTTCGTCTTTCCATCTCATTTCATGTTCCTCTTTACCGTACAATACTTTAAATAATCCAATTATTCAATCAGACCTGAAAGTTTATCATTTCTCTGAAACTGTAACTGACCGAAGAAGAGAGACACTATGACAAGAGGCAAAAGTCAGTATGAGAGGGTGTGCTGGTTTTGCATTCATTGAAGAAAACCTGTGGCAAAACCAACTTGTGACTATCTTTGAATACTGACAACCTGTGGAACCATTTAAAGAGCTGGATATGCCTCTGGGACTACCCAAGTTAAAAATCGGGAAAAATCCCAGGAAGCTCTCTATTCTTCTGACCTGAGGAGAGGTAACTGGGTGCCAGTGGGGTCGGTCCCGCTCCGCTGCATGGCCCCCAGGCCTGGCGTGGCCTGGCTGGGCCCTGCCACTGCTGCAGCCCTGTCAGGGCCGGACCGGGCCTGGCAGCTGCTGGGCAGAGGGAAGGGAGGAGAGAAGGCCCTGCCCAGGCAGCAGCTGTTAACATCCTGCCGCTGAAACCACGCCTCCCATCATGGCCCCTGGAGGCCCAGCAGGGCCAGGGGGGCCTTGTCAAGCGGCCAGGCCCCTTCTCCTCCTCCCAGTGCAGCTTTCTGCAGAATCCTCCACCGTAGACAGCTCTGGCCCCTGCCACCAAGTCATCCAGCTGGCAGGGCTGGGCGGGGCGTGGGTGGGTGCAGCCGTGTGCTGTGGCCTGCAGCTGGGGTCTAGTTGCAGCCCTGGCAGGTCCTGAATTTACCACCTTTGGCCACTGCCCAGATGAAACCATCATGACCTCCGCAGGCTTGGACAAGAATAGTAACTGTTTTCTTACACAGATAAAACTTGCAAAGCACTAATCCTCTTTTAAGTGAGAGAAAAGGACAGAGTGAAGACACATAGACAATATGAAGACATCAAGGTTAGTAAAGGAAGAGTCAAAGCCTAAATTGAAAGAGAACAAGAAGATGCCTTAGTTTTAGGCTGAAGTTCTTTTGTAAGCCATGGTAATGCACTGTGATATACTAGAACATCCCTTTAAGTCATGGGAGACATGGATGGGGAGATGAGAGTGTTCAGACTGCAGATATAAGCAAAGGTATTTGTGGTGGATTAAGTAAATATTGAAATAGCTATGGTCTTATGAGAAGTTTGAACAGAGAGAGAGAGATGAAATGAAGATCTGCCCCCTGGAGGAGAAGAAGACCTCTGTTCCCAGAGATAAAAAATTATCTCAGAGAGAGATGAAGAAAACCTTTGCTTGTGAACTGCTCATCTTTAAAATGGTACCCCATGAGTTTACACAGCCCATAATGCATCTGTGGGAAGGCTGTGTGATATGGGAGGGACTTCACAAATTCAGATTCCGGGACAGCTGCTTTTGTGAGAATTAAAAGCCACAAGAGGACTGTTTGTCTTATAGGGAAGTTTCCATGGTAGACCAAAAGAGACGTCTCTCTCTAAAAGAATGGATGAAAGACTATTTTATTGGTTATAAACTGACCTAAAGTTCCAAGTTTTGTCTCCGTAAGTTGTCAGTAAGAAAGAAAAGAAACTGCTGGGGGAGAAGGGAGTGTTTTGAAAATTTTATTCTGATTCTTATTAATTTTGTTCTCTCTTGTAGTTTTGTTGATAAACCTTTCTTTATACCTTTTAAAGTTTGAACCTGCTTTGCTTTTCTCCTAATCCTATCTCACAGCAGGAAAGAGTAAATAATTCTAGTGGGCACTCAAACCACTACACTAATTTTGGGAAAATAGAAATTGGTAAACCTGAAACCACTACAGAGGGGATATTTGCTCCCTTTTGGTGGTACCCTTCCTTCTTTTCCATTTCCAACTTGCCCATGGCAACCAGAGATGAACTACAGAGAGAATCCTTTTACACAGAGGGCAGAGACTCATGGCCCTGTGCTGAGCTGAGATGGGCTCCTGATATAGGCTGATACATCCCTCCCTCTCTTTCTCTCTCCCTCTCTCTCTCTCTCTCTCTATATATATATATCTATCTATCTCACATGTAGTATATACTTATATAATATTTTAATATGTATATATAAAGAGCCAACTGCTAGCAGACTCTGAGCATAGAGCAGAGGCAGGCACTTGGAAAAGTCATAAACAAGACAAGCTAATTGTTAGACGTCATTCTGCATCACCTTCAAATTATTGCTGCACAAAACCTATGGCTGGCATGGTAAGCAACGTTTGGTTCTACGGCAGTACATACTCCTGCATTTGCTCATTACTTCTCTATTGAAACGGTTCTGGGTATCTGGAAAAAAAAGAAAATGATCGTTTCCTGCCTACAGCCACTAGAGGTAGGCTGATGGCAGCTTCCTGCACCTGAGAGGTAAAGGCACATCACTGACAAAGTATCCTTCTGCAAAACTGATTTGACCATTTGTTAAGTTCAGATTTTGTAGTACACAAGACAGATAAAAAATAGAGCTTTTTGATGCAATTTAAAATCAACACTTTCTAATAGTCATGGATTCCTCATAACAGGTGTAATAAACCTGCTTCACATGAAACAGTGTTCACCGAACAATACTGAATCTGGTGCAACATGCCAGTTCTGACATTGCCATAATGCCCTAACATTATGCTTAAATTTCTAATTTCCACTGGGTTTCCTGTGTCTAGATTTTTTAAAAGTAACATATCCAATTCTGTTTCTTCCAGATTCCTGCTGAACACTGCATTTGTGTATGGTGGTAGCTGCAGTGCTCAAAATCAAATAATAGATTTTAAAACTCTTACAGATGCTTATCTAGAATTTTCTTAAAAAGAATGCAGAAACACCAGATAAATAATCTCTCAGTCCCAGACTACAACAAGAATAAGAACAGGTGTGCAGTCCATCTACCTGCTAATGGATGATTCCTGTCTGCTCTAGGTACGAAGTTCCTGTCTAATCCTTACTAACACCTTCCAGGCTAAGTAAAAAAGTATGGCAAGGAGTAGCATCTGTTATCAGTGGCCTTTAGAATTGCCTAAGTACATAAGGTGATACAGAAAACATCTACATACATTTTATCAGGCCAAGTTTAACCAGCTTGAATTACACATTTCACAGCTGTTCTGACTAACACGGTTGTAGCAACGCACTGACATGACAGTATTGTGTCATGACTAACCAGAGGGACTGCACAGATTCACACAAAGGCAGGTAGCACCTTCTTCACAGAATTAACACATCCAGATTACAGATGTGGGGCTGCCACAGAGCACATGGTTAGGACTTCTGCAATAACCCATCCTCTGACAGTATTTTGAAATGAACACTGGCTAATGATAGGTATAATAAATACATGAATATTCACATTCCCTTGTAGGCACATAAGGCTTATATGGGGGTTTACCTAACTTTCAGTCTCTTATTTCTGAAATAGAGGCCGGAGACCTGGGGCACATTGGCACTCTGTCTAGCACAGCATGACACTAAGGTGCCTCAGGATGAGACCCAATACAACCATCCCCCACAGGGACAAACTCAACTGTGTTTTGTCTGTGTTTTCTCTGCAGCTACTAAGCAGCAGCCAAAGGAAAAAACTGAGGACAGAAACCCTCAAAAACTAGCCTACCTCTGTGCTCATGTGATTTACAACACCCTGCAACCTTCAGCAAGGAAGATAACTGCATTCTTCTGTTAAACAGGAGTTGCATCTTCAAGTCTTCCTGGGAGAAGCATATGACACATAGTAGGTGGTTGTCCTGTTCTATTCTGTGCTGGTGCAGCCTCACCTTGAATATGGTGTGCAGTTTTGGGAGCCACAATATAAGAAAGGTATAAAGCTCTTAGAGAGTCTCCAAAAAAGGGCCACAAAGATGATTAAGGGCCTAGAGGGGAAGCCATATGAGGAGCAGCTGAAATCACATGCCTTGTTCAGCCTGGAGAATAGGAGACTGAGGAGAGATCTCATAGCAATCTAATAGCTCACAGCTTCCTCTTCTTTCTGGTGGCCAGTGACAGGACCAGAGGGAATGTATGAAGCTGTGTCAGAGGTGGCTTAGGTTAGATGTTAGAAAAAGGTTTTTCAATCACAGGGCAGCTGGGAACTGGAACCAGGAATGTAGTCACAGTACCAAGATATACAGAGTTCAAAAAGTATTTGGACAATGATCTCAGGCACGTGGTGGGATTCTTGGGCTGTCCTAAGCAGGCCCAGGAGTTGAACTTCAATGATGTTTGTGAATCCTTTTCAACCCAGGATATTCTATGATTCTATGATATAAAAGCACATAATAGCTTACAGTTTGAAAGAATGAAATTATTAGAAAATCTGTTCTTTCTCCCAGGGAGTTGCCAATGACACACCTTTCTCTTCCACAAGGAAGAAATACTAAGCTATACTTTGATACTTGTTCCCCCTTTGTTGGAACTGTGTCATTGTACATGTGACAAACACAAGATTGACAGTTCAACAGCTGTGGTCCCTGTGCTCTAAGAACAGGCTGATCCTCGACTTTTGATGCACTGCATTTTGAAGACATTTATGATGAAAAACAATCCTAATTCAGAGAACAATATCTTAAAGACAGCATCATTTCCTGGCTGTTAAGTTTATTGCATTTTCCTGTATTTAATGGGGTTTGAATGTGTACAGTTTAAAAAAAAGTGTTCATTACAGCACTGTAGAATATAATAACTCACTGTGAAATAGAAGTTAAAGAAAACTCCTTAGATAAAACTTGAATATAGTCTTGCTCAAAGCCAGACAAACAACATTTTCTATGAAATCTGACTCCAAGTATGCACACAGCCTAAGCATCCAAACTGCATGGAGCAACAGCTGCAATTTTAAGAGCACTGATACTGTCTGATAACATGTAAAGGAATACTCTGCAATACAGTGGATGCTCAGAGAGTTCCCAGAAGTCAACACTTAAGCACCTTCATCAGAACATCTAAATTGACATAAACCCTTGCAGAGCAAAATCACAAAAGGAGGAAACTTGAAAACTTGGTTCATTTCACATGGTTGTAATCACCCTGAAGCTAAGTCTCCTGGCGGCAAGCTACATTTACACAGATAAGAATTTTGTTAGACTCCAAGTTTACCACTATTAATGAAGAAGGAAAAAAAGATATAGGCAAAAGCTGAAGTTTAGTAGCTGTATTACACTCTGGAAGTTATACCAAGATGGAGGTAATGAGGGAATATGTCTGTTTTTTCACCCATTAGCCTTAATTAGATGAACAACTATTGCAGTATCTGCAACATGAGAATTGGTCCTTACAGACTGGTCTGTTTTATCTTAATGGAAATCACTGCAGATACAGTGATAAGAATGCCCACTGCCAGTGGTACACATCCGGCTTGATGCAAAACAAATATATAAAGTGTAAACACTTGACTCAAATACCCAATATTCTATTTTGGTTATTTTTACATTATTACCATATCTGCAAAACATTTAAAAGTATAGTAATCTAAGTTGTGCCAGATTGTTCTTAATTTTCAACAGGCTATTACATATTATTAAATAGAATTTTACCTTACTTGGCTGGAATCCATAGTAAATAATCCATAGAGAAAAACAAAGAGCCCAACCAGGGCAGCAGGAATAAGCATTCCAGTATACCATCCCAACCAGGCAAAATACAGTCCAATTTTTTCACCAAAGTATCGCCTACATCAAAAGAAAACACATATATTGTTTAAAACTGAATTTTATGAAGATTTCCATCTATCTCTACTGTCATAGTAGTATTCTAACAAGGAACTACCACAACAAGTTCATGGCAAAATTGTCTCTTTAGAAAACAGGTTTTTTTTGGGCTAGCATAATATTTTAGTGACACTAATTGCAGATTTATGAGAGCAAGGCTGTAACTGTACTGCCTCTGTAATTTTCGTATCCTTGCAAGGACAAAGTAGATGGACTAGTAGCAACATTATTGAACATAGGATAGATAGATAGATAGATAGATAGATAGATAGATAGATAGATAGATAGATAGATGTACACAGACACAAAAAATCTGGAAAAGGATAAAGAAAGTAAGTGTGATCTAAGTATTCAATTTTAAACCCAAAAATTTTAAAAAATGTTATCTAATTATCTAATTTATGGTAGATAATCATACATAGATAATATGACACATTTCAAATTACTATTAGTGAAAACAATGCTCTGAAAACACAAGCTGAAGACTGAACTTTAATTTTTCAAAACTTGGGTATCAATTGCTAGAACAGATGAAATAGCAGTGATCAGAAAGTCAGTCAAGGATGATACAGCATAAAATTGTCCCATGGCACATGCTGAGCTTCACTAATAATTGGTTATGACTCAGACCAGGAATAAAAACTTACAGCAAGGAAAATGAACTATTGGTATTCAACGCAGAGGAGGAAACGATGAAACCCAAATACCACCATTATTTAACTTAAATTATGTATATTTCTCTATTTTACATTTGGTAACCTGTGACACTAAGTTTAGGACATTTAAATAAGAGTTCATTTAGACCCACATGGAAAGGTTAAAATGGGGTTGCATTTTAAGTCCTCTGCATCTGGTGATTCTGACTGTCCTTGTGGATAAGAATCTGCTCTCAAAGGTGCTCTCACAAGCGGCAAGTGTCTCTGATCAGAAGACCACATTATGGGTTTGTATTTTAAGTTTAACACTGCAAATTCCTGAGCAGTTGGAACTACATGTACATTATTCAGACTCATTTGGAATTAACCTACAAAAAACCACCCAGAAGAGGCAGCTTAAGAGAATTCCAGCCTTATCCAATAATAGGGAATATCTAAATGTTATAGGAAAGCATAAGGAATTTATGAATATAATTAGCACACTGTTGCCAGGCCTTTTGTATCATCGAAAATCTTCAAAGTACGAATACCTGATTAAATCAAGAGGCTGGTATTTGTACCACATTCCCCATCGTGCCCAACGCTCATACAAGAGGTGTCTGTGATTCTGTGCTCCATGTGTTTTGATGGGATGTCTGCTTTTGTGACTTCCCTGAAAAGAAACACAGAGAAATATAAGTACATTACTAGGCTCTATGGAAAATGTGTAAGTTTCTTAGGTATTTTTTCTTATAATTTTAATAGAAATGTTCTTTATGTTTAATAAACAGGTCTCTCATTCTGGGCACATCTGGAACATGTCATCAGGAGCTAATGTAAGCCTGACATAAGAGACAAGGTTACATACACTTCTGAAATGGCCAGTTTCTCTAACAATTAATGACCAAAACATATTAATAGAAGACTTTAAAGAAGTACTCAACTCTTTATATGACCTTTTGTTTCTATTTCATTAATAGATACCTACTTGTATGCTTTTGCCTATTTAAATTTTTCAAGAAATTCTTGTGGTATATTTTTATTTCTTCTATAAAATTCTAGAAATTTCTAGTATGTCAGCTCTCTTCTCCTAGACATTTTCTATGACTTTCTTTCACTACTGATGAAGGTATAGAGAAATATATTCTTTCTGTGGTACATACTTTCTAAGATGAAGGAAACAGAATTGGCATACATAGGACTCTTGAGGCATTAAAAGCAGAACAGAGTCAGTCAGATCCAAAAGGAGTCCTTCCAGGCCACGTATGACAGACCATCTAACAGACTAAAAGGATAGCCTCATGCTTGGCAGTCGAAAGGTAACAGACAGATTTGCTAGAACAGTCTTGAGCAGAATCTCTTGCATTTGTAATTTTGCTCCAATTCTGAAGTAGGACATATCCGTTAGCTGAACTTTTTCCCAAAAAAACTTTCATCCCTCAGCTGTGGTAAAGAAAATATTTCATCAATTGACTGCAAGTGAGCCAAGTCATTTCTTGTGATGAGAGCAGTGTTCTCCAATGCCGTACTTCAGTTAGTGATCAGACAGATTCTTGACCCTGGTAGATCTAGGTAACTAAGCCATTTAGATTATTATCATGTAATTGAAAACTTGAGCATTCCCCGCAATTCAAAGAACACCATTTACTTCTTGAAATCTGCTGATTCTCTGACTTAAGAATGAGTTAAAACCAAAGCTAAACATAGCAAAGAGTCCAAGTCTACTCCTTTCTCCTTACAGTCAGCAAAGCAGCATACCAAAGATGTTAACACCGAGTGTGACCTTTGCAGCATCTAGGAACACCTAGGAAGAGAATATCAACTTATTCTCACAGTAGGCTGGATAAATGACTGCAAAGCATTACCCAGTATTACATGTTTTAAATTTTTTTCCTGCTTCTTTCTGCACTGTTATCCATAAAAGAGTTCAACTCTCAGCATTCCTACTGGAATTGAATTTTCACTCTTACTTGTTCATGTGGGAAAGAAAAAAAAATTAAAAAAATAAATGGAGTGTTCCATCACTAGTCCTTAGCATCAGTCAAGCAGCAATTAAGATAAGATTGGCTTAAAAATATGATTTCACTAATTTTAACTGACATGTGGAAATAATAGCTTATGCCATAACAAAGGAACATATCAAATGGCTATGATAGCATGGCCTTGATAGCAGAGAAAGCCTCACAGGCTTTTCTGGTAGTACAGTGAGCTTTTCCCTGAAGTCAATAATGCACAGATGAAGCATTAGCAATGTTGTTACATTATTTATCTAAAATACTCCTTCTCTGTCTTCCTAGTACTTAATAACTAAAAAATAACTCTCAGCCATTTTTAAATCCTTTGAAACACAGAACCAAGTCACAATATTCAGCTAAAACATCCAGAGTTCGGAGCTGCAATTACCATGTTCCTGAGAGCATTTCAAAGACTGAAGATGTGTGGCTTGCTTCTTCTTTTCAACATCACAAGACTTTCTGAAAACCCTCTTAAGTCATACACAGGTTTTTAGCTTATTTTGTGGATTTACAGTCTTTAGTCAACTTTAAACTACTGGAAAAAGTATTGTCAAGTAGAAATTATCCAGAACTATTCTGAAAATACTAAACCGGAAATAATTAAGCAGTCTCCCTAACTGTGATCAAGTGGCCAAGCTATTAGAAAAACAAAACCTTTTGTAGGTGGCAAGCAAAAATAATTTATTACAACTAACTGGAACAATTTGGAACTGATACTCTCCTTAAGAACTCAACAGGTAATGTCCAATTATTAAAAATCAGAGAAGAATTATAATGCTCTAGTCCAACCAGAAAATGTTCCAGGATGCCATTATAATATCCAAATTATCTACACACAGAATTTTAAAAGGAAGTATTAAAGTAAAAGCTATAAATAAAAGAAGCATCAACAAATTAAAATATGAAATTAAAAGATTGCAGGACAAAATTAAAGTAAGATCCCAAACCACTAGTGCAAGCTTTAATCTAAATATGAAACTAAAAATCAAATTAACTACGTTACCTCATGTGGTGGAAATGCTGCTTCATATGTTCCATTATTTAGTAACCTATTAATACCTAAAAAAAACAAAAGAAGCATTAGTTCTGAATATCAATTTTTTATACATTTTTTCAAGTAGTGTGAATTTTCAAGTTACATTTGAAGAATATAACTTAGTGTTAAATGATAAGAATGCTGCTAAAGATGACAATCAATAATCTCACCAACTACTTCAGCAGGTATTGCAGATTCTTCAAGATTTCTGAGTCTGTCAAACTAGACAGCAACTTGCCAAAGCGCCAAAGTCTGCAACCTTTCTCTCAGGGTTGAGTGTTTGTACCAGATTGAGTGTGAGAAGATAGTTTCATTCACACTGTATTCCTCAGATCATAAAATACAGATTCTATGGGTGACCAGATGATCTGACATACACAGACAGTGGTATGGATAGACAATCCCTGAGGCAGTGAAAGCCCTGCAGGGTTAAAAGCTAATGTGGTATTTTTAAATATAAGCCAGTTGACAACTTTCTATCAGAGCAGTGCTCTGTGCCAGACTGACTACTACATTTTGGATCAGTTCCTAGAATCTTCCTAAAACCATGTCTGTTGTACTAGCACAGCACATTACAAAAAATGAAAAAAATAAATAACCATTGATAGGTACAATAAAGAGATTCAATAGCCTTTAAGAGCAAATCTGTAGCCAAAAGTTTCTCCAAGAAACAGGTACATATGATGGAATACAGATTTGCCTCTTCAAATATACAATTTATACTGAACTAATCTCATAATGAAATTTGCCATCATCAGCTGCAAAGGTGTTAGATATGAACACTTACTCTCCCTGTTTTTCTTACTACTGCTTTTGTTCAGAAACTCAAGCAACAACTTTCTGTAATTGGTATCATCCAAGCCTCTGCATATTTAATCCTTTATTTAATTCCTGCAGAAAAAAATAGAAAATCATGCATACATCCCCTGGTCATTGAAAATGAAAATGGGTAGTTAGACCTTCTAAAAACTAACACTGTATTAGAGTGTTGATATAAACTGAATTTAGTCTTTAGATCAACTGTCTCTGAGCTACACAGAGACCTCAAATAGATCAAGTGCAGCACACATTGATTCTGCTGGACTGAAATGAATGGATAATAGCTGAAATACTAGGATCAGTCCTTGAAAACACTGTCAGCTTTCTGAGGTATATGTAACCCTTACCTCGGTTCTCAATAGCGTAAAGTTACGATAATCTCTCAATTTTATTTTAAGGAATGAGTAATTAAGTTAAAAATATTGCAGATTTTCACTGAGAGATTTAGGTAGAAAATGATTGGGCATTGTTTCAACTCTGTCACTGTGTGAATGAAAAGATTTCAAGAACAGGAAAAAATTAACTGAGTTTATTAAAATGATATTTTTTCAGGCAATTAAAGATGAAAAAATTTATAGCTTTGGGTTAGGTAAAAAATACAGCATTCTCACCCATTTTGGATTTCCCATCTTCATACTTAGTTCTCTGTAGCACATGATGCACAATTCTACTTCTTGTGGAATTGCTGAAGAAGCTGTCTTTGTTGTTTATCGTAAAACTATTAAAATAATTAATGTCTTAATAGTCAAAACAATGCACACACATTGAAACATAGCTGTTCAAATGTTTTCTTTTTAAAATGATTTATTGGATGCTTACATTCCTTAGGCATAAGATTTTACAGCAGGTCCAATAAAGTTATCCTTATCACAGATTATTTTTGGGAAAACTAAGCTAAAACTAAAACCAAAAATATCCTACTATCTAGCTAATTTCAATTCTAGATATAATTAATTAAATAAAGATTTTCAATTACAGTGGTGACCTTAAATTCAAATTACTTATGAGTTGACAATTGTCTATGTAGTGGAACTACCTATCCTACTATTAAAAAAAAAAAAAAAATAAAAAAATCCATGCACTGGAGACTTGGGTAGCAGCTCCACAACCATTTTCCCTTAGAGGATCCTAGGATGGAGCCAAGTCAAGCATCCTTGACCAGATGGCTCCATTCTGGACACCGGAAATCTCATATGCAGGAGCTTCTTCCTGCTCAGCTGTGCCAAAAGTGGTATTATTACAATTAATTACATCAGCTGAGCTGATTGATAAGGAAACATCAAAAGCAGGGGATTGATCCAGTGCAGTATGGTAAGTTGCTGAAAAAAAAAATAAATTGAGACTATAATGCAATTACTCTGTTTTTCTGGGGTAAAGTCAGTTCACTACTGTTTAGCTTCTTTACTGAGCAGAAAAATCCTGTTTATCCTCATTCATATTTCTACTTTAACTTTTCTCTTCTAAAATAGTTTTCACAAAATAACTTTAAAATTAAGAAACAGAATTTTAAAATCTAACTTTTTAGGTACTAAAAAAATTTATGCCACAGTTTAATTATAGCATCGTCAACATGCTGATTTGAACACATCATTTAGTTGTATATATATTTGTATTTTCAGAGGCAAAAGACCTTTTTAAACGCAGATCTGATAAGAGAGAAAAAAAACCATCACTGGTTTTAGCTTGCTTCTGGTGTTCTAAATTTCAACAGCAGCACCAGGTTTTGCCTAAGTAAAATAAGTAATAAGCACAGAAAACTTGAGCAAGTATTTGCATTTTGTAATGTAAGGGAAAGAAAAACCAAAAAACTTCTAAACTAAAATGGCAACATTCATTTTTCAGTCAATTTTCAGATTATGTTACTGAATGACCATCAAATATCAATTAACACAAAGCAAATTTTCACTTTAAGAGAATAATATGAAATATGATGCTTGGTATTGCCAGTGACCATCTGTTAGCAGCTACCTCTATGACACTTGATTAGAAGTGAGAAAACAGAAAATCCTTGTGGTCTCTGGCACTGCTTTTCCAATCCCAGCACTTACTGGTGTATGCGTGCACGGCTAAAGGGTGCTGTGTAGCAATCTGTTTCTTCTAGATCAGGCAGGGCCTCCTTATCAAGCTTCATTGGATTTCTCGGCAACCAACTTTTCAGCTCTCTAATATTCCTCTGCAAACTGAGACAATAAGAAGTCAGATTTACACGCTCTCAAGTCCTTGTTATTTCTATCTCCAGCATTGCATATTTAGTGACATCATACTAGAAATTAAATGAAAGCAGGAAACTTCCACATTAGGTAAATAAAAGAAAATAAGGAGTTAAAAAGCAAAATGAACAATATTTATTTGCAATCCATCTTGAACACTTTACTTGAGTAAAACTCATTCTAAAATTAGTGGGATTACGGCTCAAAATAGGACTGCTGTATTGAGTCTGGAGAAATTAATTTTCCAAGATAGTTCATCTGGCAGAACGGATGCTTATGCTTTAGTCAAGATCACATCCAGTTGCACGGAACAAAGCAGTGAAACTCCTCCCCGCTCTCTTGCCTGGCAATGTGGACACTAAAATTCATAAAATTTTTAAGTAAATTTGAGAGTGCTAAGGATCATATTAGGATTTTCTGATTGCAAGAAAGGTTTCCCCTGCAAAATTTTCTTAAAAATCCAAGAGCTGATATTGCCTTACGAAACAGTATACCTAAATATCAAATAAAATAAAGGATATGTTACACCAAAATGGTTATGCAGTATTTAGGCAAAAAACCCCTAGACATGGCTTCCTCCAAATTTCTAGAAATTGATACTACAAAACACAAACAGAACATCAATGTTGTATCTTCAATTAAATTATATACTGGCAACATAATTTTTTTTTCCTCTACTGGCACCTTGCCTAAATCATATCGCAGGACACAATTTATGCACAGGTAAATCTAGTCAAGTGCAGTTAATTTTCAGGCAAATGCTCATTTCAATTTTGCACTCCTTGCTCACCTATACTTTTTCATATTCAATGCAATATGATTATTTAAGGAGTAGATCTCAAATTAAACATGCTATATCATTACACGATAAGCACATCAGAGATTCAGAAAAACTCTAAATTCGAGAAAATCATTCCTTAAATAGTATTTTTTTTTCACTAGAATTTGGGTTCTACTCAATTAATATGTATGCATGATATATAAAGAATATATATTTTATATCCACAAGAAGTGTAAAGCTAAGCAAGAATTTTTTTTCTCTGAGGTGAATACTTCATTGTCTTTGCTAAGCAGATGCACAGCTACACATTTCATAACGTCCATAGTAAAAAGTTATATTTCATAATGTTAATAATACTTCATAATGTGAATGAACACAATTTCATAATGTTCACAGTAAAGACTAATAAATGATGACATGGTAAATTGCTCTCAGGCAACAAACTAACCCTTGTGAAAATGCATTTCTCATTATCAACATCAGTACAAACATTCTACCCGTATTTCACACAGCACCAGACAGAAATTTTAGTCAAATGTGGGAGAAGGATTTTACAGTTACATTTAAAATTCTCAAAATATTCTTCTGGCTATATATTTTAAGATATTGGTGCACATTCTGTTGTAACTGATACCGTACTTGAGGGACACCACTTGTGTACAACATAAACCATTACAAACCAAAGAACATAATATGTTCATGAACTTGAAACACAAAATACAGTTCACAGGCAGGTGGATTCCTTAAGTGTGGCCTTAATAATGCCTTAGTAAGTGAGTTGATTATCTTTATTAGTTCCAGTGGAAGTTCTCTTATATACAAAAAGTGAAATTTCCCCTTTACTCTCTTGAACTCTTTTTTCTGTTGTACACTTGCTGACTTTTTAGTCAAAATCCAGAATTCTTTTTTAATAAGGAAAAGATGCAGATGCATCAGGAAGAAGAGAAAAACAATGCCTCTAATTTCAGAATTTTTTTATTATGGAAGTACTTTAAAATTGGTTATGGGAAAACTCTTGATCATTTCTCCCATACAAAAATCTAAAAAAAATAGTAGATAAATATTATGTTAAAGAAGATAGCTCTTGTTTAAAATTCATGGCTGCTTCTTTTAACACAAAAAGCAGTACTGGAATAGATTAATGCTTGTGTCCACACTACGTTTGCAGTTTCTCTTCTGAGAAAAAATGTAGTGCCTTTGGTGCTAGATAGCATAGAATATTGCAACTGAGAAATGTATAAAAATGATCCAACAAGGGAGATATTTTTCTTATTTTACTGTTGAAGAAGGAACTGAATTTTTATGGAGCTTGCCTTTAAATACAAAATTTTGCCTAAATCATAGGACTAAGTATTAGCATTTTTACTCAGAGTGGCTTTCTGTGGAAGAGGCTGACAGCTGGCCTGTGAGCCTGAATTGTAAGTTAGCTAAAGAAGAAGCTGATAAGATTCGTGTTTATCCCTGAAAGGAATTTTACCAAGGTCGTTAGCATGGAAACCGAGAAGAAAAGAGGGAGAAGACAAACACAAGAAACCTGCAGCTAAAGAAGTATTTTTAGAAAAGTTTATTGAATGCTAGCTGAAAACAGTGGTGGAGACTGCTTTGTACCAATGAACACTGTGTTGATCTATTGTAACCAATTAATAAAATGTAAACTCTGTTAAGGAATGTAAAAAAGACAACACACAGCCATAATAAACCAGCGACACATTTAACACATCATCTGTGTATCCTAACCCTTTCAACAGCAGCAGCTTTCTAGGTTAAAAGTAGCAGTTTAAACAAATTCCTGACCTAAACTATTCAACATAGCCAATTTAGCAACAGTAAAAGCAGAGAGAGCTAGTCTGGGGAAGTCAGTAGTCAAGCCAATGAGTAAAAAAATGTCCCAGTGGAATGGTGCTGCAAAGTTTTGAGATACTGCTTCAGGTATGCTTTTACTGAAACCACTCCAGCTCGTGCTACTGGAACACTATGCACCTTGGACCAAGGGGTAGTACTCTGAAATGCATGTGCATTTCATTCTTAGCTATATAACTTAATATTTTATGAAGATACTTGTCATTTCAGCTTTGTTCAACTTCCATTCTCAGTGGTACCATTCCTATTTATTTGGTTGGTTAATCTTTTTTTGCAGAACAAGTTCATCCAAAAATCCTTGCAGATTACATTTACTCAACAGATTGCAATGCAAAGGAACACAGTATTTAGATGATCTTAGAACTATCTGATCAATCTCATGGAATGAGATACCAGAATTACGCAACTTCACCAGTCATGTTAGGTAGTTTCGACAGCAATCATCACCCAGTAGTTTGGTGCTTGTGTCTCTCAAGACTTGCCAGAAATGTCAACTATATGCCACCAAGTTACATGGGCATGGTGTGTTTCCATGTACTGTAATGGGAAACACATTAGGGTTGACAGATTCAACATATAGACACAATCTTCACTAAAAAAAGAAGAAAATTATAATGCCTTGGTTTAATGGAATGATATCAAAAATTTCACTTCCGTGTGCAGACTGAAATCCAAAAGATTTTAAAAGTCCTTTTGCAAAGCAAACTTACTGCAGGTCAGGTGCTAAACAAAGTAATTTTTGGTTCGCTATCCTTAGAAGTATTAAGTGATTTTAACATTTTGGAGGGCAGAGTGAAGCTGCATCCTAAGACAACTATGTTTTAATTTTCTTTTCCTTGCTGCCATCCTTTGCCAGCATGAAGTCAGCTGTTCCAACATGGCAATTACAAGACAGTTTTACTAGATTTTTCAGTAAACAATCTGAGAGTTCAGACAATTTTTGATACCTGCCCTATTTACATGTATACTTCTTTCCTTTGAGAAGAGGAAGACTTTCCAAGTATTGCTCATAATGAATATGACAAATTTATTTCTATAGTGTGATTCTATGGATAGAAATCAAGCTTCATAGAATTAAATACAACGTTAAGGGCTTTTTAAAGATGTATAAATAAATAGACACCACACAGATACTACAGAAAAGAAATTAAGTATTACGTTTTTCTTGTCCTTTCGTTCGTGCACCTAAGTATCTTTTACAGACCTTTTAAAGAGCATTTATTGACACATATATTTCTATCACATAACTGTGTCAATAAAATTAGAGAAATGTACATGCCACATCAGGTCTAGTATACTAGTGTTACTTTGTATTCTTAAATTATAGAAACTTTTTTACCTTAATATTTTGATATAAAGAATTTTAATATAGTTCTTCATTGTAGCTCATGTAAACTCTACTTAACTTAGAAATGCTAACAAGAGATTAAATAAATTACAGAGAAGCAGTTAAGTTTGAAAGTTGTAAGACGCAAGGTAACAATGACAGTTGTGTAAGTTAAAGTATGCATGCTATGTGTATGTCAGCAATTTTAGAGGTAGCTTTCAATTTTAAACATAGCTTCTTTCTTTATTTCTTTTGTTTCACACAATCCCTTTGTGCACTGAATTATATAAAGTGCCAGAAAATATATGCATAAAAAATATTTATACCCAAATTCTCACAAAGTAAATCACAGGTAGAAGCATTTATCTCAAATACAAAATCAATCTGGCATGAAAATTACTTATTACTTGATTCACAGGTACTGTGCAACTTAAGTTGCATCTTTCAGACATCTGTCCTTCTAAATAAGGAAAACAAAATTCATGTAATATCCAGACTCACCAGATGGATTATAGATGAAATTAGACCATTCTGAAGTAAAGCCTGTTGATTTTGCCTTTTATTAAAAGCATATCACTTAGACTTTTCATAATGCATGCTAAAATGGTGTAAGCATGTGAACTGGGAAGAGGACAAAAGGCAGTTGTAAATCCATGTTAGAAATTGGTTTATTTCAACATATTTTTTCAGCTTATATGTTTAAAGTTTTCTCACTTTACCATTCAACATTCTGCTGTTGTTAGCTGATCATCTTGCAAACTGTTATCATGAGACTCTCTAAATGGTTCCAGAGAAATGAGAGCTCTCATCTAAAGTAACAATAAGAGAACCTAAATCAAAAGTAATCTCATCTCAAGATCCATCTCAAGAAAACCTGTGATAGGGAATTCTTTCAGGAGATTTCCCTCATGTGAAATATTTTCATGTATTTTTTCTGCTGGGGATTAGGATTTACAAGACATAATTATGTCTGACTAAAGTGATGGGGCCTAGCTATAGCTCAGTGTCTCCCATTCTCACTTCCTAACACTCCCAAGCTCCTTCCACCTGCCTCCATGGCCTCTTGTACCCTTCTTCTGGTTGACAAAAACACTAACAGCATCAGCAGCTAGCTACAAGTGAGTTTTGCAAGTTATTCTCTCAGCCAGCAAATAAAAATTCAAAGCAGCCTTCAGCATGTGTCATTGATTTGTTCCTGATGACAAGGACACACAGAAAAGAAAGTATGTTTGCGTATCTAAGGAAGCAGCTGACTGCCAGAATCTGTGACACACACCTCAAAAGTATCCTTCATGCTAAAGAAGTATGCCTTTGTGTCAGCAGACATAATGGCAGTGATAGGTCCAGTATTAAATCTTTGCTGCGAGAATAAGGTCTCTTTTTTTCCGTTTCCTTGGCATAAACGTTTTTACATTTCTAAAATGAGAACTGGCAAAGCTTTAAAGTACTGCACCTTGTTAGAGACGAATATTTTAACACTTTGAGCTGACATATTTTGAGTTTTCAGGAAAATAATCTGGTTTTCCAAGTTTCATGGATAAATTTACAACTGCGAATGGGTTTTCTTTAGCAGGGTGACTATCTGACAAAATTAGAAGCTACATAACACCCACCAACCTGCCCATGGTTTTGCTCCTCCAGTCAGTGTAATAACATTTTTTCCTGAAAGAACAGCAAAAATCAGCTGAGATTAATCAAGTAGAAGAAAGTTGAAAAAGATATATACATTACAAAAGAATGCTAGACATTTTAAAACATAATTTTTATAGACAAAAAGATGAAAAACACTTTAAAAAAGCAATTTAAATAGAATAAGTCATTACAATAACATAGTTTCACATTTTTCAAGTTTTACCTTTGTTCTAAAATTACATTTTAGATTTGTCACTACTGACAATAATGATTGCTAATGAATAAGTCACTTAACAGTTCTTTTATCTCCACCCTTCACCAGTTATAGACACTTAGAGAAACAAGACCAGAAACTCCCAGTAAAGCCTTCTGAGAACAGTTGTTTTGAAACTAAATGCAGACGTATTTGCTGCATGGTTCTCCACATCTAAGTTTCAGTTTTTCAGGCTTTTTTTCTGACCTCCTCCTATAATTTCACATCATATTTC
Organism: Illadopsis cleaveri; assembly: GCA_013399915.1. Lineage (NCBI taxonomy): Eukaryota > Metazoa > Chordata > Aves > Passeriformes > Timaliidae > Illadopsis > Illadopsis cleaveri. The sequence goes on along the minus strand of VXBB01004070.1, from coordinate 6,810 downwards.
AACCACAGAAAAAGCTTGATATTGCAGATTCCTCAGGAGTTAGCAAGATCTGCAACTGCACACCTGAGCAGAATTTGAGATTTATTAAAGCACATTACTTTAATTGAAGATCCATTGAAACTACTACATTAAAGAGAGGGTGAAAGGCACCTTGTCTGGAAAATACACAGCCATTGGAAAATTATGTATGTACCAATCTGAACACTGTTGACAACCTGACACTTGGTACTGCAAGGCAGAACTATAAATGAAGCAAGGAAGAGTTATTAAAGGGTTTTCATACTGTTTTTAACAAAACCCTTCTGTAAGTTTTTTGAAGTTAACCTTAGCTGTTTTGCACGGATGGAGATGACGGAGTTCAGCTGAGTTACAGATACAAATAGTTTATTAATTAAAAATAATGATTATGTGCCACAAGATACTTGCAGACAAATAAAGCTTTGTCTCAGTTCTGGAAACATACAGTAGTTGCATTTCTACTGACAGACCATATAATTAATAAAAATACATATAAAGGTTAAAAAATTGTAATTCAGTCATGATCTAACTTTGATGCAAACCCTGTTTGAAATTGTACACATATGCTTCCAAATAAAGTAGCACTGCAAAGTAGCATTGTGCAGGATGGAGAAATGCTGCTACCTTCTTGAAGTGTCTCCTTCAGAAGCCGCTCAGAGCAGGCCACAGGAACAGCCATTTCAAGTCCATGCACACACACGCACGCTTCAGTGGAGGAAAGACAGGAAGGGCCTCCGGTATGATATTTTCCAGCAAGGTTTATTTCAGCGTGCCAAAGGGATCATGGGCAGAAGACCAAGACCGTGTGCTGCTTAGGGGCTAAGTAAGGGGTCAGTGGCCAATGGTCTGAGGGCACAGGGGTGGTACAAAGGGCAAAGCAACCTAAAGAGGGGTCTGAGGGATGAACAGCTGGGAAGAGCAGGCCAATGAGGGAAGCGATCCAAGATAGATTGGCAGTATTCTCTTTCAGCCTAGGCAGGGAATTCTATGGTAAATCTTCCCAGGGCAAAGCCTGGAAGTTTCTCTGAGGGGGTTTTTAGGGTTCCCACATTGCAAAGTCAGCCTTATATACAAGAAAGTAATGATTACTACACACTGTCTATTGAAATTTTAGAAAAAATTCCTTCTGCAATTGAAACACTGAGATTCTATCTATATTACATCTATGATACATATTATATACCTGTCAACGCATTTTGGTATAATGTCATGCTAAAATAGATCTGGGGATGTGGGTGAATCTCAGAAGTATTTTTACTTTTCAGAAACAGAGAGAAGTAACCTGTGTGATAATAATTCTCTTGATTTTGTTTAGATTCCTGGATTGAGCAAATTGAAACTAAAAAGTATGAATTTAATTCTTCATGTGTTATTAATATATGATATTGACATGTTGCATATTTCAGTGACCATAACTAAAAGTCAAAATTTTGCAAGACTGTGCAAGAGAAAATGGGTATACTGCATTAAACTACTGCAGGGAAGGTTATCTGTCATCTTTAACTATATATTAGAACCAGTCAGAAACCACTGATAAAACAGATAAAGTTTAAGAAAAATAATTTGCTTTTTAGAATTACAGAATATCTCTCAAGTAAGAAGGACTCACAAAGATCATCAAGGCCAACTCTCTTCTACTCTTAGGCCTACTTAAATCTACCTAAGGATGACTTCAAACTTTTTGGGAGGAAGATACCCTAGTTCACTGAGTAATCACTAACTGTGGGAGAACTGTATCATTTTGAGGTTCCTTTGTCCATTGAATGGTTACTTTAGGAAAACAATACACACCATCCAAGTAAGAAATGTTTCCTCAAAAGAAAGCAAATTCAACACTTCAAACACAAGTGTTTTTAACAGAATATGTAATTAAATTATAAAATGTGTGGTCACAGGATGTCGTTACCGGAGTGTAGATTTATATTTTTTGCATTCATGAAAAAGTCATCCAGCCAAATATGAACAAAGATGAAGACTTGAACTCTGTCTCAGAAAGTTTCTAAAGCACAGCCTTCTATAAATAGTGAAGGTATCATGAAAAACTGTTCATCTCCTGTAGGGGACACTTTAGAAAGGCTGCTGGCAAAGCAGGGCAGACCGTTCTCCAATCCTGCTACAGCCAGTTTGTGTTTATAACAGAATTGTGTTGAGCCTTCTGTTTTAAAGGGTATAGAAATTCAAGAAATATACTGAAATATTCACATGAGTTTTAGACTGCAATTTCATTTAAATTCCTATTAAAATATTTTTAAACATAATAGAAATGTTGACAAATTTACTATTTCTCACAGTTCTATTATGGAGGTAGAGGTGGAAAAATTTCTTCCCAAATATATGTATTTCATTGTACAGCAAAACTATGAATAAAGTAAAATTGCAAAACATAGTATTTTATCTACTTTTGCTTTACTGACATGAATTGGATAAAAAGAAGCTAATGCAACAGTCCAGGAACAAAGATACTTTGGGTAAATACTAAAGAGAATATATTTACATGTCATTTAATAACATAGCAAACAAACATGACCTAGAATGCCTTCCAAATAAAATAGGATTGCAAAAGTCAGGCTATTTTGTTCTGAGAGCACTACGGATCTATGAAGTAACTAAAATTATGAAGAATTCAAACCATTGCTTAAACACAATTTTATCAACTGATGTATCAAAAGTAAAAAAAAATACCCATACATAAACACTTCTATATTTAATATACTGACATTATTTTTTGACCTAGATAAGCTCAAATAGCACTATAATAATATCCTTAAATATATGGAAGAGGACTGTAACAGAAAACATTTTTTATGGGAAGGCCTTTAATGGGATGATGTGAAAACTCATTACAGAACTGGGTATGTGGAGCAAGATATGAGCAATGGATGCTTCACAATCACTGTTTCTGTCTTAGGACCAATGCAAGAGAGCCACACCACCATAGCATAGAAGACTGAGCACCTGACTGTTTGTGTGAGAAAGGAGTGCTACAAGGGCATTTTCCATGAGTCACACAACTGTGCCATCTAGTTACCACCTTAAGTCATGGAGAGGTTCACAGCACACTATATGCTCTTCTCTCTTCTAAGAGCACTATTAATCAATTTGAAAAGGCACATTTTCTTCTTTAAAGACATAAATTGCAGGGAAGACTTAAAAAAGATTAAAGACTTAAATGCAGGAAATATTAACCTGTCCCACAAATTAATAGCAAATATTTATTGCAAAAACTTACAATAAGAACTTGTTTTGCATTCAGACAAGGAACTCAGTCCATTATTCTGCCTAAAAAAAGCTACTGGACCTAATTTTACTCAAATTGTGACAATATGTGTTATACTGGAGTCACAGAAGACACTAGATTTTTCTGTCATTCCACTTGCCTTTCAGTAACATTTCAGAAAAACCCTAAAATCACAGAGGATTTTATATCTAATCAAGCTCATAAGGAGAATATCTGAAACTCTGCCAAGAACATCCAAAACAACGTGTGAACTACTGTTTTCTAAAAGACATATGCTCAATTTGATTTAGAAGGCAAGTTTGAAAACAAGTAACACAGAGTGCTGTGTAAAAATGAGGAAAGAACAGGACTTACTTGTTTCTCCTCTCTCCCTATCACATCATTAAAATAAATATAAGCATGCCTGGCTACAGAGCAGCAAAGACTGCATTTTAGACTTAAGTAAGTGATGAACTTTCAGTATTAAGCACTAAATTATAGGTTTCTTAAAGTAGTTTTCACAATACCTGAAAGGCATCCTGATGTTCATTCTTTCTGCATATTTGCACAATGTCTCCCATGGACAGTGAATTTTAACAAACATGATATCACTGTTGGTAACAGCTGGCTGTAAAGAGCAGTAACATGCAAATACATATTAATAATTTAAACCGATAGCAACTAGTCTTCTAGAAGCACTCCTCAGGGTCAAACTCTGATTTTAGGCCTGAATTGGGCATGCAACTCTGAAAATAAGTGCTCTTCTAGACAAAGGAAAATCAGTAACCTTTTTCCCTTACAAATTGTAGTACGTGTAGAGTAGTGGGACAAAAGGAATCTGTAGGGAAAGATCATTGGTCATGAACATTAGTAAAGACTTTATGCAGCACCTTTTTACCTGGAATAAATTTTACATGGAATTAATTTTAAATCTCAAAAAAATCACCTTAGATAAGCAGATTGAAGACCATTCTGTGTGTCTCCCACTAAAGGAGAAGCGTGGTCAGCTGTTAGAGACATGAGAACAGATGAGAGAAGGTTGCATTTTGCCAAAATGGTAACTCAAGGGAATGGTTCAGTAATTGAGTTATCTGCTGGGAACTTTTACATGTGTATGAACTGAGATGGTTTTTGGTTAAAATTACCATGTGTACTCTACACAAATGTTTTTCATCACTAATTTATTTGTACATAAGAATTTCAGCTTTACAGATTTCTATATTCACCTTCTCTTATGAACACTTCAGCTCCCCACCCTTCTCCCAGATGTATTTGCTTGAGATTTTATAACTAGGTATTTTGATATTCGAGTTGAGCCTGATTAAAGCCTCCAAAAACCTGAGTTTGCAATGTTTGGTAAGTAAAGGTAAAAGAAAATGTAGTTAAAGGGGTAATAACACTTAAAATGTTTACAGGTTTACCCACCAGCTCCATAAAGTCATATCACAGTTCCATATTGCTACCTCAAATATTTTACTTTCTTTAAAGATGAGGATAAAATAAAATACGAGTGGAAAATAAAACATTTCAGATCTTATAAAACCATTTGTTTCTGAATGTCAGTAATTCTGAACTGACAAAAGCTAAGATTTTACTATTTATTTAAATTGGAACAAAACCAGTTATTTTTACTGCTATACTGTAACAATTCTTAAAAGCCCTAAAATCAAGTTTTAGTCAGGTTAGTTGTTTATGAATATTCAACATGCTATATTGTGAGCTATATCTTGCAAGCTCATTGCTTAAACACAGACCATATATTACAATTCTTTTGAGATCAAAAATCAAGACAAAAGATACATTAACAATAGGAGCTTACATCAGAATAGACTAAATATATACCTGTTTTGTAGGTAATTTATGAGACAGCAAAAATCTAAGGCTGTTTCCCTGGCTCCATTTTCTTTCATTTTCATATTAATACTACTATTACTAGCCATGGATTAACCAGAATAGTGATAACCTTAACCCCTTCAAAAACAGTGAAACATTTAACATCAGGCATTCTGTTGAAAGACATAGAGGTTATATAATAAAGCAACAAGATGGATTACTGAAGCTTCTTCTGTTCTGCAAACATAAGAAGCTGGAACTTTTCCCTTTGTAATGCACTACACTTCTGTGTACAAGCATGTATCTCCAAATCATTTTAAACACACAATTATTCTTCTCATTAGTTCAATAGAGTTAAGCAGATGATGGGAACAGTCTGACTGGAAAGGCTTGTAATTTTGTCTGGAATCTTTTATCAGTTCAGTAAAGAACGATAGTATTACGAAGGGGGCTTTTATGCCACATATGCTACAGGACTCACCTCCCGTTCTAACATCAACCCTTCTGCTCTCAAATTCTTCTCAAATGTGCTTCTTTTTTCTACCTGTGGACTCGATTTCTTGTAGACCAAGATGTAGTCAATGCGCTTTTTGCCATCTTTGAAGAAGAGTCCTGATGATGCCATGGCATCACTCTAGCAAACATAAAAGAAAAATACTCTAAATATGGCATCTATAAAGATGATGAGTCCCACCATGAATTGTATATAACACAGAACTTCCTAAGCCATGTAAATATCCATATATCTGAAGGATGAACATGCAACAAACTCAGAAGAACAAAAAAATTATATGCATCAGTTGCTCAGGACTTCAAATTAATTAGAACAGAACAAACCAAAATAAAATAGCTTCACCAAACCCATATTCCAGTTATTTCAGCTGTGAAAAAACCTTAAAATTATTGTGTGGTGTGTATTGATATGAACTTTTGTAAATCCCTACTTTCAAGTGGGAATTAAAAAGAAAAAATAAAGGCAAGTCGATTAAAGCAATTTTCTCAGCTTTGTACCTGTGCAAATTTTATAGAACAAACATACTTGTATTTTCTCCAAGACAGAAGTAAATCTAAAAAGTTAAAAAATAAGTGCTATTGATTGGAATGTTTGCATAGATAGTCTAGTTGAAGTGCTTTTTCAATGCCATGTTAGCAGTGTTTAAATCATGCCTAGTTCCTTCCCACCATGCTTGCAAACACGAAGAATTACCTGACCTTGATATGGAAAACCCCGCTTTACATGCTGCTGTTGCTAATGCAAGCTATTTTTGCATTCTGTGCTTTGCATGATTCAGAACAGAGACTAACCATCTGGTGACAGACTACAGAATCATAGAATCATTAGGTTAGGATGGACTTTTGAGATCATTGAGTCCAACCAAACATCACCGTGTGACAACTAAATTATAGCATTAAGTTTATAATGCTATATATATTATATAGCCACATCCAGTCTTGAACACTTCCACAGATGGTGACTCTACCATCTCCCAGGGCAGCCTATTCCAATGCTTAACCATCCTTTCAGTGAAAAAATTCTTCCTGGTGTCCAATATGAGTGTCCACTGCTGCAATTTGAGGCCATTTCCTCTTGTCCTGTTGACTGGTAGAAGAGGCTGACCCCCTTCTTGCTACAGTCTCATTTCAGGTGGCTTTAGAGAGAAGTAAGGACTCCTCTGAGGCTCTTCTACTGACTAAACAACTCTAGTACCCCTAGCCACTCCTTGAGATATTAATTTTTAAGA
>VXBB01004069.1:379657-392477 GCA_013399915.1 Illadopsis cleaveri | reverse complement strand
GACTAATAAAAGGAAAGAAAAACTCTTTAGCCACTGTCCGTGTATCCTACGAACAGACATCATCCCAAGAAAAAAGAGAAGTGAGCACTGTTTTTTAAAACAAATGGCGCGCTTCTTCTCTTCCTGCTTACTCTCAGAACCAGTCTTAAAAATACAAAACACACAACACACACAGAACAGACAATTGGAAATAGAAGCATCATAGTCACTCTAAGACAAGACTAAATTCTGCTGATACTAGACTGGGTCTGGGGTCCCACCAGTACCACATCATTGATAGTGATGTGGTGCAGGGTTTCCCTGGTGTTAAAGCTAGAATATTTGTGAGGTTCAAGGTGGTATGATCAGATGAGACTGGTGACTTCTCTTTACTACAGCATCACAGTTAGTGCTACAGGCTTGTTTGTGGGGTGATGGGAGAAAATTATCACCATGGTAGCTCAGACTAGTGGGTTGAAAACACAGTCCATTTACATGGTGGCTGAACTGTGTGCAGGACCAGAGTCTTAAGAATTGTGACTTAGAACTAGAGTCTTAAGTATTGGGATTTGACTTGCAAAGAAGATCTTTACTTCTGATAGATCACCTTGAAGAACATCTTATTTATCAGTTTTAGTAGCCTCTGATTACTTTGAAAATACAGTGTAAGAATCTGCTTCCATTTATGTTCATTATCTCTTCCTGTGCAGCCAAGAGGAGAGACAAGGATCATTCTTGGCTTTCTCCATCACATTTAAGACTTTATTAAATGCTTATAAATGCTTTTGATGCACAAGTGGATAACAAAGAATATAAGCCTTCTTCCCTATCATCCTGTTTGGTTTACCTCATGAGCATGCAACTGCTACGGAGAGTTATTTTGGAAATGTGATGTGGAACCAAAGAGAATTTGACAAAAGCTTGTCTGTGCTTTCCTATACAAAGTTTTGGGAGTAGTTTTTAGCTTTTTGAAGTCTACAGGAAGACTGGATTGTTTGTTTTTATGTGATTTTGTTTGGCCTTTTTTTTTTTTTAATGCTTGTGTTTTAATCTCTGAGGCAATGAGATATAAATATCTTGGTTACCTTTCTTTTTCTTTTTCCCCCTGGGGTTAATTCTGGACAAAGAAATGCTTGCCAGTGAAACACAACTATTGTAGAAAGTATGTTTGAAGAAAGTCCAGGAAAGCAGTGTGAAAAATTCACTGAGCACAAGGAAAAAGGTGAACTTTTTCAGTGTAGTATTCTGTGTTCATCGTATTTTATCCTACCATTTCCACCTTAGTAACAATGAATGTATTTACACTGCTAGTTTCAGATTTTCTTCATGATTTATTTTTGTCTCAGAATTTTATCCAGCATAACTGGTCTGCCAAGTCATTAACTTTTCTTAATTCAAATGGTTTCAAGCATATTTCCTAGCTTAGAATGAAGTGATTTAAAATAGTAATTATGGTTAACTGAGTTCTGACAGTCTGCATGTATACCCACTTGTGGCTTTACTACTCTTGGCTATTTTACTTTTCCTTCAGCTATTATTATGCAGTAGATAACCTGGGGGATTTTTTTTTTTTGAGGAATCTTTCAATTATCTGTCAAAAATTGTTTCAATCATCTTAAAATTATTCACAAATAGCTATTTGCTGTTCATGTGTAGAATAGAAAGCCAGGGAGGGGCTAGATTTGCTAAACTGAAATAACAGTGTCAGAATTCTCATTAGCCCCTATATCTTCCAGAGTTCAGTGATTCCAGTGATTGCTCAGAGAGTGGGATCCCTTAAACTTAGTTTGACTGTAGGAGGGCCTTGTTCATGAGACTGTTATTTAGGACATCCTGGCATGGCCTGTTTTGAACCCCCCATTAAGATTACTCTTTCTTTAGATCAATAAAAATTGATATACAAGAATCTCTTGTATGAGGATTTATATCTAGAGAGCCACATCTCATTTAAGCTTTTTTACTATGAACCTGAAGCATCACATTACAGCAAGACTCTCCAAAGAGTGCTCCTATGCAAAACGTGTAACTCTCCTAGTAGTTAAGGTATACTTTTGACAGCTGAGAAATTCTGATTTATGGTTTGCCTGCATAGGATCTGAGCTAAGCATCTTTGCAGTTTCCAATTTTTATTTGGCTGCCTATGGATTACTTGCACAACTGTGATTATAGTTGCTGTTAATTATGGCCTGTCTGCCCACAAACTCCCCTAGATTTCCTGGCTTTTTGGTAATACAGTGTGAATGTATTCCCATTCACTCTTAGCCTCCAGCTGAGGTTTGCTGCTGGCAACACAGAAATACCAGGAGTGTCACGGCTACCTGAAGTTTCTTCTCTGCTGGCATTCTTCATGCAATTTCTTTTGTGAACTGAACTTGTTCCATCTTAAGGGTAGATTTTTTTTTTAAACCTCATATCTCATACAAGAGAAAGCACCTTCTTTGCTGTAAAATATATTATTTCATCTCTCATAGTGATTATCAGACTTTGTTCTGCTAGATTCAAACAAATTATTCTTTTCCAGTCTATTATTACACAAAAAAGGTTCCATTTTCCCTGTTACCTCATTAGTCTTTCTCTGTACAGTTTGATTCTCTGAGATTTTTCTGTTAATGGAAAGAGAAACACCAGCTTAGGCTGTTTCTTCTGTTGTCCCTGTTTTATGTCTCTTTGGCTGAGGGTGCTGTCGAGGTGAAGCCCTCCTGCTGACCACAAATAGTCGTGCTTTTATTTCTGAGTTTTTGAACAGTGTTTCAGTGGTTAGCCATGGAGTGTGACAGCCTGGGTCCAAACTGGCAGGTGTTTTCATTTTTAACACTCTCAGGACTTCCTGCCACAGAGGCTGAATTGGGGGCTGAGGAGTAGAATGGCACTGAGAGAGGTCTAAATTTGGTCCAAATGTGCCACAAAGACTCAGAGAGGAAGGAGGGCTGGTGTGTGACATTCTGCAGCACGAGCACCTGCTCACCTGCTGGCTGACAGCATGCAGCAGCACAATGCATCCCTGTGCTGCAGATGCAGAGCCCTAAAAAAGGTGCAGCCATGACCCTGCTGTTTAACCAATATGAATAAAATGAGTTGTGATTTAAAAAAATATGAAACATAAAGCTCCTAAGGGATGCCTTTGACAAAAAAAGAAACATTTCAAGCAAAGCTACTGGTAATGTAATACCAAAATGCCTTATGTAATACCAAAATGACCTCTGCAAATTTCCCTTCCCTGTTTTGAAGAATGCAAAAACTTTCTTAGGTCTCACCAGTTAAGGATGTTTAATTAAAACATTTTCTATGAACTTAGATCTGTCAAATGGTGACAGATTTACTTACTGAGTTCTCAGTGTGAGGCTTAAAACAATGTGATGGGGGACATGGTGAAAGTGGCTGCATGAAAGCGAAAGTCTGCATAATTACCATGATGTAAGTTACCTTCTTTCATGAAGACAGGGAAAGGTTGTGGAGGGAGCATGACAGGAAAATAGGAATCACATTTAGAGTGAAATGACGTGCCAAAGAGTACAACTGAACTGACTAAGGTATAAGCAACCCTGAAATTCGGAAGTTTGTATCTAATATTTGCAGCCTTTTCATCATTTACATAATGAATAGAGATCAATGGTTTAGAGCTCAGTTTCCTCCTCAGGCATTGGCCCTTGGCAATGAAACAGCAGCTGATCAATATGTAGACTTCAGCACTCAGCTGAGGAGGATCTGAGAAATATATAAAGGACAGGCCTTCCAGGTTGCAGAAAGGATTGCTGCAAGATGGTGTGGAAATGCAGTCAACAGAAAATGCTTAATTGTAGTGTTGAACTCCCAGACCTGGGCTATTGGCAAAGCAAGTGCAAGAGCGAGCAGTGAGATGGGCTGCCTGTGGGTGTCTTGCTTGATCTTTCTATTCTTTCTGAATGCTTAGAGGTAGATTGATACAAAACATAAAGCATAAGCAGAGAAAAGAGATACTTTTTACCAGTAAAACAATGCAAGTACTAAAGGACTGTTCTCTGTCATGCATGGTTGTATACACAGGCATGTGTATTTACAGGCAAAGCAAATGCTGCCCTTTGGAGTCATATACTTCACAGTGATTCAGGACAAGGGTCATTCATACTTGAGATACATTTATTTGAGAGGCTTGCTTTGGCTTTGGGATTATAAGAAGAATGTGAATGCAATTTGGTCTCACTATACACCACCCTGTCTTTCATCAAAGCAGGGCCTTGATGAACAGGGGAGTGTTCCTGACATCTGGGAAAAGCAGCTGCTGCAATTTGTAGGTGTTGTCATGTAAACAGCCTTGTGGTGTCATGCCCCACCTACCACAGGAGCTTACTCTGCCATGGGAAGGAGGCACAGAGACTGAATGGAGGAAAGATAGAGATGGCTGGTTTTGACAAGACCTTGTTTTGCAGAAGCTATGCAGAAGAGAAAAGCTGCTTTATTCGACCCAAGTCACTGTGAGCATCATTTTGGTAGTAAAAGAAATAAGAGAACTAATTCCATTCTTAGCTGTAAATTCAGTTTTCTAGAAGTGAAACAAAGTGAAAAAACTCTTTCATACAGGAAGAAACAATATTGCAATAAACAGAGAACAATTTTATTTCATTTAAGAGCCTTCTGCCTCAGGCACTTAAATGAAGGAAGGGAACTTCTCTGAGTTGCCAGTTCTAGTACTGTTGAAGGCATTTTCAATCAGCATGCTTGTAAACTGGTCAGGCTCCAACTTAACTTAAAGTTTATTGGTTTTGATTGGTACTACTTCTTAGGGAAAGCTTTTTTTCATAACTGTGCATCTCTGAGAGCTATTTGTGAGTAAGTATTTGAGCATCTAGTTTTTTTTATATTTTGGAAAAATTTGGAGGCAGAATTTTAAAGGAATACCTACAAATGACTTTTTGCTCTTTCTTTCTAGAAGAAAAGGAAGTTCCTTTCATTACAGTGGGACACAGTTTTGCAAGATGCCTTTATGTTTAATCTCTTGTCTTTGGAGTCATTATGGCAATGACCCTTGTTCCATGTTTAATGACAGTTCAAAGGTCAGCAATATTCTCTTTAAACACAACAGACTGTCTAGATGCTAAAAAGAATTTGAAGCATCCTTTCATGCAAACATTCCACTACACAGCTCAATAGAGAAAGTTTGGATTTCCTTAATTTTATTATACTGCATCACAAGTGACATTGCAAATGCATAGCACAAGAGGCATTTACAACTCAATAATTTTTACTGGGTGTGATGGCCTTTAATGCTGTCTCTTAGTAAGCATGGATAGGTAATGAAATGCAAAATCCAACGTGTGTCCCATATTTCGAGGGCTCTTGATGGCACTCTGCCACTGTTTTCCTCAGTTCCTTCCATTCTGTGGTTATTGAAGTATCTAGAATTTTTCACTGAGTAGGAAATCAGCTGCATTAACATTGAACATGACTGAAGCAATGCCCATGGTCATAGAATCAGAATCATATGGTCATAGAATGGTCTGGGTTGGAATGGACCTTAAAGACCACCTGGTCCCAACCCCTCAGCCATAAAGGGACACCTTCCACTGGTCCAGGTTGCTCAAAGCCCCATCCAACCTGGCCTTGAATGCTTCCAGGGATGGAGCATCCACAGCTTCTCTGGGAAACCTATTCAAGTGTTTCAGCACCCTCATAGTGAAGAGTTTCTTCCTAGTATCCAATGTAAACCTACTCTGTTTATATTTAAGGCCCAAGTAAGATGCAGTGAATGGAAGGGAATATTGTCAGCTTGGTCTAAAAAACCACGGTCCAGGCACTGCATACCAGTGACTAGTGGAGCTGGGGCTGTTGTTGCCAAAGTTCATGTAATTGTACAGTTATCAGCCCTTCTCTAGTGATGCCACTTTGGGTGGAAAGTAGATCTTTCCCCTCTGTCTTCCCCTTAACTATTTCTTTCCATTCAAGACCTGAGTTCTGTGAAAGCTGCCTAAACTTAGCTGTGCCTCACGATGACACAAATCCAGCAATGCCTTCTTGCTTAACTGAGTTTCTGAATCATGAAGAGTAAGAAAAAAATAACACACACATCACAGATCTGAAACTCTGATAAGCTTCTGAGTATTGTTGAGTAGGCTTTGTACATCTTTGTACATCAGGTTCTTATTTATGGTACTGGATAAGCTTATCACCAAAAGGAAAACCAAAAGCAGATAATAGAGGGAAAAAAATCCAAGAAATGTCACATTTCTTTACATTACTTTCTTACAACTTATTTAAAATAGAGAGTTTTTTCAATTTAAGAAATTTAAAAAGTGAAAATTATAGTGCACACTAGGAGCAATTAATGTGCATCCTGAACAAGTTAGTCTGTTCATCTCAAGGAAGTTTATCTTCAGAGATCAAAAGACTCAGAAATATTTCTTCTCACATCACCTTCAATGCTTTAAAAAGCAAATTGCAAAGTTGAAGGACATTGTGATACTCTTGTTGAAATTTCTCTTCAGAGGCTCTAGGCAGTTTAATGGAGCCATTGTTTTGTTTGTAAAAGTAGGGGCATAAGGTGGAAGATTTAATATTTGGTGTAGGTTCAAATGTGCAAGTCAAACCAACAACATTTTCCTGGTTGTTATTAACCCATTCCAAAAGAGAAAAATACAGTGAGACATTTCTAAGTTACTTAAAAGTGCCAGAATTTTTTTGTTTGAGACTGGCTTTTCAGCCACCCCTGCACAGCAAAGCTGTGGGATTCCAATTGCTGCTGATAAATAAAGGCACTTGACTACCTTTGCTTGTAACATGCTATAATTCACTGTGCCAATTATAGGAAACAACAGGGTTTTGAAGAATCATAATATAGTTTAAACACTTTGTGCAGATCTGAAATTTTTTATCTGCAGCAGACAATTTTATCCAACCCTGTGTCCACATACTATGGGTTGAAGGGCTTCTTGACAGTAGTTCCTTTTTTGATAGAAAAATATTTCATTTAGCTTCTCCTTCCATAACATATACTAGAAAATATTTTTTTGAAATAGAAAAAACAAAACGCCTACACTTTTCTACTACATATTTCCTTAGATAAAATTGTATTTATTCTCTAAGCAGACATGAATANAAAAAAAAAAAATATTTGAAAGTTCTTATGAAAAACTTAAAATGAAAAACACTCCAGCTCAGAGGAGCTTGACAGTCCTGGCACTCTGAAAAGTGACAGCTGAGAGCTGAAGTAAAGGACAGGTCATAGAGAGCCAGCAGGGTACCTTCCTCTTCAGCCTTTGTATCCTGTTAGTTTTTTGTGCTCCTCTCCTCCTTCACTTCCTTTTCAAGGAATGTTAGGCAAAGCTAGTACAGTTCCACAACATGTTATTATGTGTTAACATTTTTCAGAGGAAGAGTGCTGTCAAAAATTCCTCCTCTGTCTCTATATCTAAGTCTACTTGTGGTTTATATTGTATAACAATGCTGTAATAATTTACATAATTGAATTGCTCATAAAGGCTATTATGACTGAATTTCTTGGACAAATAGATATGAATTGCTTCAACAATAAAAACATAAAACCACTATGGAGATTAATAAAGCTATCAAACCTGAGCTGGGGTTCTGCAGCCAGTGGAATTTTTCAATTTCGCTGCAACAAAACATGGAATTATGCTGACATTTTCAAATCTGGCTTCCTGAAGCCAGGCACACAGTCCTTAGGCAGTGAGCTATACAGTTACAGCCTTGTGTGTCTCATTGCTCTGAAAAATCAGTCCCACAGCTGTCAAATTAAGGATTTCATGACACAGCAGAAGCCCAGGATTGAAGAAGTAGGCTTTGCTGGTGAAGTCTGCAAGGATTCATGGTGTGTACAACTCCTGGTATTTCACAGCCAAAAGCAGTGAGGCATTTTGAGTATTCCTCTCCACCCACGATGCTTATGGAGCTGCTGGAGCCAAGGGCAGAGCCCAGATGTGGCAAACCCAACAAGCCTCCCCCAAACAGGCACTGGAAAAGGCCAATGGCTGCATCTTCAAACACACCTCGTCGTCAGGCTGTGGAGTGTGTGCCAATACTCCTTGCTCAGAGGGCACTGAGCCATGGTTTCTTCACCCAACCATCTCCCCACATCTCAGTGAGGGGCCTGGATTTTGTGTTTATTTACCTCACAGTGACACCTGCTGGAAAAGGAGCTTCAAGTCAGGCAGGGAAGATTTATTTTTACTATGAATTAAACATTCGCTGGATGCCAGGAACAGGACATTATGTGAGGCAAAGATCATTGAAAAGACTAGCACATGCGGAAGACACCAGCAGAGTATTAAAAAACTTCCTGAGAACAGCCTTTTAATCTTGTAAAGAGGCCCGTTGCATTTTTCTGAAGACAGATGGTATTGGTTGACCACAGTTTTACACCCCAAGTCCAGCATGATCTGTGTCCCAGTGCAGACTCGGGAGGAATGTGCTGTTTCTCTGCGCAGTGATTTCCGAGGATGCTGCACCCCTCTTCCAGACATCTAGTGAGGTTTAATCTATGTATAGAACATGTTTTTCTCCCATTCCCATATTTTAGGAAACTGTTCTTTCGTTTATAAAAGGCATAGTTCTCTCTTGGAAGTCTTTGTGTACTCTCTCATCTTCCTGAGAGATTCAGAAAGCAAAAAGAAGGGAAGGGAAGAATTCTACCACAGGGCATTCAGAGAAGCTATTTTTCTACACCACTGAGTCACATTAAAACAAACCAAGACTGAATGGGTTTCTCCCACACAAGAAAATACCACTAGGTGTCAGTAAATGCTAGGGATTGTCAGTACTGGTCCCAAGATGCACATCAAAGGGAAAAACACTCTGCATATTTCATATGTACACTCCTTTATTACTAGCCTTTTTGCAATGAACAAAGTGTGCTGTCATTTTAACTTTTAGCAAGATTTGCATTTGTTTTGGGAAATACCTCTGGCTTCCAAATGGAACACATAAACCTTCAGCTTTCCAATTTTAATTGGGTATACTTTATTTTATGTACAGCACGGGTGAAATAATCTTGGTCTGTATAGGCAGTTAAATTCTACATGTTTACATTTGAGAAGAGCTACTTTAGTCTCAGGATTAAAATAATGGTGGTGTTTTATCTGGTTTTCCTGCCATCTGTACTCAGAGAGGTTGTACTCAGTGGAATTCTCATCATGATCTCATGTAATCAAAGGAAAAGCTGACCCAACGGTATTTGCTTTTAGAATTCTTCTGCATGTGCACATACAACACATACAGAAGTGCTAAAACTAAGGCTGCCAATGAAGCTACAAACACTGTTTTGTCCTACCATCCTGTGAATTTTAGAGCAAACATGAGGGGGACCAGCATTTTTTAAGAGTGGTTTCTCTCTCAGATGGAGTTGTGATTTCCTTAGGCAGTGTGGGAGGACACACAGAGAAAGCAGATTTTGAGTACAACAGCCTAGCTGCTTTTGAGAGGTGTGTCAGACGTCTTCCAGCAACATCCCAACACCAACTCTGCTCGGTTCCCTATCTCAGAGATTGTCTAGTCTTTCTTCAGAAAGGAAGGATGTGGAGTCAGGATGTAACTGTGAGCATCCAGAAAGAGGATTAATTGCATACAGTGTGTAACCACCTCTGCCTTTAGCATCTGCAAAGTGTCTCAGCAGCAGGGGCTCTGCTGGAGCTGCTGGTGCTGGGCTCTGACACACGGCCCTGGGCAGAGCTTCCTTAAACTGACAGTGCTGAGGGCTGAGGATCTCCTGGGAAAAGCTCTGAAGATATTTGTGTTTTTTCAATCAAATACTTGGTGCCAAAGGCAGGGTGGAAGTGTGTGCTGGAAAAGGAAATAACAAAGTGAAAGGTGAATATCCATTCCTCCTACTGAAGGAACAAAAGAAGAAGAAAAAAGTAGTGTTTGTGTCTGTTGGTAATGACTGCTTCTTAATGCAAGGAAATTGTGCTGAGATTACCTGCTCATCTTCTGTTCTTTGTCATATGATAGGAGCATTTTCTGAGTTTTTCTTTTGCCAAAAGTAATTTTTTAAAAATATTTTGATATATATTTAGTTCAACCTCTCCTCTTCTTAGAAAGTCTCCCTCTAGACTCCCATATTTTATAATTACAGTTTTCTCTGACAGGGAGTAATAAGAGTAAGCCTCTCATTGCTCTGATCATTTATTTTGGCTGTGCTTCTTATCCCCACTCAGACATATTAAATTTGAACTTCAATGTACTGTTCTCATACACAGAGCAGTAAAATTCTTTCTGGCTCGGTTTTTTCCACATAGAAAATGAAGATGACTATATCTCCTGTACCTCATGTTTTAACGTTAAATACACACATGTTTTCAGAGTATATTGAAGATGAAAAGCAGTATATTATAAGCACTGTCTTCTACTTGGATCATAAAAGGAACATTAGTGTTTTTTCTCGTCCCTCAGATAAACACCACTGCTATTCCTTCCTAGACATCCATAAAAATAGGGATGAAAAAATATAAAGCAGGATGAAAAATAACTATAAGATAAGGCTTCATAAATAAACAAATACAGAAATAAATTATTTTAAGATGACAGCTAAAATCTCCCTCACTGACTTCTTTTGATCTCCTTGAGGCTCATTAAATTGTGGGTGGCAGACCCTGCTTCCAGTTTTGAGAAAGAAGCTAAAGTGCTGCTTATGTGCAAGAAGAAGTTTCAAAGGTAATGAGGCTTGGGACCTATAGACCAGAAAGTATAGGTTGATTTGCATGCATTTTCCACCTCCCCTGCTGCTTATTTGCATTGTTCATCATTTTCCAGCCAGCTCAGAAATCCTCAGCTGATTTGTTAATATTTGCACAGTGCTCATAAGCATTACCAATAGTCTTCAGGTAGACAGGGGAAAAAAGTACTGGCCCAGTGAACTTCCAATCAAATCACTTGAGTTGTGACACTCTCATTTTCTTCTGCTCCTTGCCCTGGATGAGCATCAAAGGTTTTCCATAGCAACTGTGGATGATAAATTCACAGAAATGTGCCCTAAATTGAAAGTCTATAATAGAAAGGTAGTGCTGAAATTCCGCTTCCTTGAGTTCTATATGTAAGGGATATAGACATCCTATATTTTTCTGTGGATATGCTTGTTTATTTTTCTTTCTCTTGTTTCTGTTGGCCTTTTATATTTTTTTTTCTTCATATTCCTTTGCTGATCAGAGTCAAGGTACGCTACAAATCAAATATCTGTATAAGGATTGATGTGGAATTGTCTCAGCAGATATGCTAAAAGCAAAATAGCTCTTTGGATGCTGATTGTCTGCCTTTGCCTAACTTGTGTTACATATGCTGTGTTAGCTTTGTGGGCCAGTGTTGCACATAAGCACTGGTAGAAGTGAGATCCCCTGCACCTGGAATGGGCTTCTGTGGCGAGGAACACTTGCAGATTGGAGGCCTATATTATGGACTAGAAGTAGTATCTCAATGTATTTTCAAAAAGGGGAAGAAAATTCTTTTAACAGCTTACGTAAGGTAAAAGACAAGCAAGTTCTAGCCCCATAAACAGCTTACATTACAACCAAGTTCATTACCAATTGCTCTTTGTTCCAATGCTTAATAATTCTTCTTTTTCAGGAATGTTGACTTAAACAAGGATACCCCAAATAACACATTGGGGTGTCATAAATGACTGCTCACAGACTGATGACTGCTGCATGCCCTTGGTGTCTTCCAGCACAGAATGTGAGGATTTGCTGCTGTGGTGAGCAGCTGTGTCCATGCCAGCCCATCCTGCTGCGTGGCATCTCTACTCACAGGTACACAGCAAGCACCTGTGCATAGTGTAACCTAAAATGAGTTCCCACCATGGTACTCCTTTGGCAAAGGATAGTAATCAAAAAACGTGCAAAGCAGACTAATTTAGTCCTTGTTTTTGTTGTGAGTGACTTTTCACATGCTGTTGAAAGGCTGGGAAGGAGTTTCTAATGGCAGAGGGAGCTACAATGAGACAGGAGAGGGTGAAGAGAGCTGCTCACCCCTGCACAGCAATACTGGTATGGAAGATTTTTTGTGTAAAGTGCATCATCTCTTTGTATATAAGCTCCTGCTGAGACTGAATCCTAACTGGGACAAAAGCACAGCACAAGAAAGCTGATACTGCTTAAATCTGTGCTAGATTACTTTCTTCCTTTTTCCTTTCTGTGGTTTAAGGAGTCAACAGTAAGCATATCATGTTCCCAGTATGCAGCACTTCTATAAAGAGAACAAAATTTCCTTAGAAACTACAAAGGAGCTCCTGAGCCTATGTTATTATCAACAAAGTTTTTGACAATAGGCAAGAAGCAAAATAGAAAATACATTTTTGAGCAGCATTCCTACAGGTTTATTGGAAGTTCATTGTGAAACTACAGTACCCCCTATTAAGCCAAATCACAAAGATTCCATGAAATCAAAGACACAGATATGAAACATATAATCAGCTGTTAAAATAGAAAAAAATAATCATGCTCGGAGAAGAATATTTTGCGTTATAAAGGCAGCAACCAGCAGCTACAAACAGGGAAGCAAAAAGGCATTATCTTCTGTTTCCAAACAATATTTGTGCACAGGGGCCTGAGATCTGAACAGATTTACAGCTTCCTTTTCTAGAAAACTATGTTTTGACACAATGTACAGATTAAAAGTAGTATGCAGATGATGGCTAGAAGACTTTAACAATGAGGTGTTATGACCACTTCCTAACCCCTCAGTAGTAGCTGCTGCTGCTAGAAAGGATCATCTTGCTGCATGACATTGTGGAAGATCAGCTGGTTTTCTCTTTAGCATTAGTCCCCTCAGTGTTGAGCTGGAGCAATTCAAAAGCTTGTTTGAATAGTGGAAAAGAAGAATATCAAAAGGCGGATTGGAATTAGTATTCAAATGAATAGTGTGA
>VXBB01004069.1:329820-379645 GCA_013399915.1 Illadopsis cleaveri | reverse complement strand
TATTCAAATGAATAGTGTGAAATCCCAAAGCGAGATTACCAGGGTAGTGATACACAGTCATCTCAAAAAAAAAAAAGGCTGTTATTTTAAGAAATAAAATTTCACCAAAAAAAGACGATAAAGGGGTCAGCCCCACTGAAATGGTGACTTTCAGATGGAAGGTAAATCTTTAATATGAAACGTTCTTTACTTACTCTTGTGAATTTGGCAAATATGTTTGAGAAGATTTTTATCCTTATCCAAACATATATACTCTTTTTTATGTATGTCAAAAAAAATCTAAAATAAACAGATTCACAATTTTATATTTTCCCCAGAACCTAAGATAAAGACACCAAAGAGAATTTTTTTATTAATGTTAGCTAAAATAATTTTAGATTTACACTTGTGAATGAAAAAATACAAGAAACATGTAATGTAAAACAAGATGGTTGGTTTGTTATCTTCGTTATTTGGTTACAAAAAGATTTGAGTGTTTGCTTGTATTTATTTTGTCTAAAATGCTATCTGTTCTTCTGTGGTTTACCACAAAGGCTAGGTGGTCTGGGGAGAGAGTGAGAGAACAAATGCAGTGTAATGAAATGTGTCTGCAAAAGCCACCAGAGCAGAAAGACCTGTATGGAACTAACCTGTAATGTTCCTTTCCTATAATGTTGGTATCCAGCTATGTTACAGTCAAAAGTGCAAGCCAATAGGATTGTTATGTTACTGTACAGGTCTCTTGAAATGTCACTTTTCTTTCAGGCAAGATAAGTGACCTTTTAGTTGTCTTCAATATTTTTTCTTGGTAGATTATTAACTTTGAAAATATCTTTGCCCATCAATTCTAGGTTTTGGTGGAAAATTGGAGACTGCTTTTGAATATTAGTGGTGGGTGAACCTCAATGAATTCCTCAGATTCTGAGAGAGAGCTGAACCTTTACTATACTTGCATTAGGCATGGTCACACACCTGCTGCATGGGAATATATGTATGTTGTTTTAATTTTTTACTTTTCCTTTCAAAAAAAAGGGAAAATTTTGTGATGATTTGTGGGTTCTGCATGTCCATGGATTACAGCTTGATTAATCCTGTCTTAGAGGCTGGAAATGGTCAGAACAGTGTGATGCTGAAAAAAATAGTTGTCTGTTTGTTTTACTCAAACGACGCATACATCTGTTGGACAACATAAAAAAAATGTTTTCAAATTTTGAAACTAAATCTAAAATCAGTCACAGAAAGAGCTCGTGCTGAGTTGCTAGCTCTGGAGTTTATTTCAGAAGGAATAACTCCCCTCTGTCTACCAGTACCTGCCCCACTTAATTTGAATAGAGCAGCCTCTGCTCCTGCTTTCAGAGCCACATGCAGAGTCATATTTTGTAAACTCAGAGAAATACATGAGTCCAAGAGAATTCTTTGTCTTTCTAAGCTTCACTTGACTGTCATTGTTTTTTCTGCAGTGGAAAAATCATCTTTTTTTCTGTTTAAACCCCTTTCTTTTACTGAAAGAACAAAAAAANNNAAAAAAAAAAAAAAAGACCAGCATTTTTGTCCCTTTTGAAGTTGCCCTCAGAGCAAAATATGACCCTCTGCTTCACAGTTAGAACATCTGAGAAACTTCTCCCATTGATGTTAGCACATCCCAGTGACCAGATGAGTTGTCTCAGACTGACATGTGTTTTTGCTTCTGTGTGTGATTTATCCCTTCTTTATCCAGAGGAATAGCCCAAAGCAGCATTGATGCCTTTTGGGAGTCACACGGTTCCTTCCTGCTCTACAACAAAGATGTCTCTGCTGTGGCCCTCCATCCCTGACAGGTGACACACCTGCACAAAGAACCCGACACATCAAACTGTTCTGTGCCTGAACTGCACAAATTCCAAGGCTAGATAAGATATGTGTAACATCTTAATTTATTCTAAAAAAAAAAATGGAAATCCTTGTGTTCCTTCTGCTTCAAGTCCCTCTACCTCTTTATGCCACAGATGCTGTTTGTGCTCTTTCTCCTGCATACATGCTGCCCACATCCCACCTTCCTGGACAACACAACATATTGCAGGACTGACAGGGTGGTTTCTGTGTACCAGTGAAAGAGTGGAATGTCTGCCCTTGGTTTGTTTTGCTAAAAAGAAACATTTTCTGTGTAAATCCCCCAGCCGTCCAAACTACCTTGTGTTGCATTTGGTAGAAGAAAAAGATGCAAGAGTTAAGTAACTGCAAAAAAAGGGAAATTACTCTATTTGCAAGAACAAAATGATTTTGTTATTTTAATTACAAGCATCTTGATGAAGTACTGACAGAATTTGAGAATCAGTTCTTCCAAATGTTTACCAGCAGTTGGTTGAAAACAGCTAACTGTATGGGAATGTGTATGTTTTGGGCTTTTTTTTCTAAACAAAATTTGCAGCTGTGCATCCTGACCTGCTTCAGGAGGGTAGCAGTTCACAGGCCATCGGGAGAGCAGTGCAGAGAACGACACAGCTCAGAGTGATGAGATCTTGAGAAAGTGCTAAGCCTGTGCACATTTCTGTGCTCAATGACTCTTTCACTTGTACAAAATAGATGGAATATTTTACATGTGTAGTCATATTGCTGCCTGTGGATTATTGCTGTGGATGAGATCAGTGTCTTCTGTAATTTTGCACATTTGCGTGCCAGCAGGCACCCGAACCTTGACAAATTCAGCTGAAAACAAGGTGTTGCAAACAAGTAAAGGAGCCTCCATGTATTACTGCTGTTGACAGTTTCATTCAGTGCACTATGTTATTGTGCAAAAATCCACATTCAGAAAAACACTGCCAAGGAAGCACCCTGACACAATTATTTGGGTGGGTCAGTTCTGCCTG
This sequence comes from Illadopsis cleaveri, assembly GCA_013399915.1. Classification (NCBI taxonomy): domain Eukaryota; kingdom Metazoa; phylum Chordata; class Aves; order Passeriformes; family Timaliidae; genus Illadopsis; species Illadopsis cleaveri. The sequence continues at coordinate 376,820 of VXBB01004069.1, read as the reverse complement.
TTCCTGCAACCTTACCCAGCTGACACACACGAGTGGACTGAAACCCCAGCTTTGTTATGCAGCCAGGTTATTGACAATTGCTTGAATAAGACAAAAGAGATTCTGCAATCATTAGGCTTTCAGAAAGATTCAGCTAATTTACATCACAGTTTCTGAATATTAGTCTTGCCCTCTTCATGTAGTATTAAATCAACAGCTTGCTCAGAAATAATAGCTGAGACAGGGAATGAGTAAGTCCCCTGTGTGCACGCAGTGATGGTTACCTGAGTGATGCTCAGACTAATGCACATCTCATGGTACAGAACAATTTGATTTCTTTCGTGGAAGATGAACAAGTGTCTTCATCTTAATTCTCTGAGGTCATGGCTTTTTGCCTGACTTTCATCCAGTAAGAGAAGTATGGTTAATAGTCAGATGTATTAATTTGAATGCGATTAATCAGATGAATCAGATTAATAACTTGCTGTACATTCTGTGAAGATAATGATTATTTTTGTAGTGCAAACCATCAATGGAAGGTCACTTTTCCCTCTGTAACTCTTCATGTAAATTGAACAAAACTTGCAATGCCATCTAAACAGATAAAAAATATCTGGGTATTTGCTTTTAAAAAACCCTCATGTCTACTATACAATACATTACTCTGTTAAACTTCTACACCAGCTCTGGAAATTTAAAAATATGTTTTTGATCTGCTGTAGCTGATTCATGTGCCTTTCATAGGATACATGGCAACAGAGCAAATCAATTTATAATAAGAAACCACTGCAATATTAGTTCAGAGACACACACCAGGAAAACATCATAAAGCATGTAACAGGTAGGTTCCAGTCGCTAATTCTTAATTGCTACCTAGGGGGAAAAAAATCAATTTTCTGTAAAATTTCAGTAAACCTACAGTCTAGTTAAAAACATGAACTTTAATTAAATATATTGCATGACCAAATGAGTGCACCAGAAATGCTGATGATTTTAAATCCTTCTTCTGTACTGCCTATATTAGGAGGAGTGAAGCATACCACACTCACAATCTTAGAAAAAATTTTTCTCTGCTGGGACACACAGTCTGGTGGCTCAGATCTCATTGCAGTATCTCATAACTGAGACTTCCTCAGACAAACAAGTGACACTGGCTGGACTCGCTATCATTGTTGTGCCACACTCTGCCTTTGGAGGTTTCACACTGCTAATAACCCTGGGCCTCATTCTCTGGACTTCATGTGATCAAAGCAGGAGGGCTGAACACAGCTCAGGAGCCATAAAAACACGTGATCAGGTCCTTCTGAAGTTAGCAGAGTATCAATGTGTGTTAAAACGCTTTGTAGAAAAGGTGTGGAATTAGTTCTGAACTTAAGAGTTCATTACTGGGTTATCGAAAGGAGCTTCTGTAAGCAGGGTATTTACATATCCTTGGCAGCGTAGCTTGGGATTGGGATGACTCTGCCAATGCTCCATTTGGCAGCTGAGCTCCATGGAACCACAGGTCAGTTGATTTTGGTACCTGAAGCAGCTGTTATCCCACCCTTGACTGAAAAGAAATGGATTCATAACCACAGAATCACAGAATGGGTTGCGTTGGAAGGGTCACAGTGAGCAGGGACATCTCCAAATAGGTCAGATTATTCACAGCCCTCTCCAACTTGACCTTGAATGTTTCCAGGAATGGCCATCCACCATCTTACTGGACAACCTGGTCCAGTGTTACATCATCCTCATCACAAAGATGCTTTTTCTTATGTCTAGTCTGAATCTACACTCTCCTAATTAAAAATCATTACCCCTTGCCCTATTGCAACAGGCTTTATTGAAAACAAACCTGTCCCCATCTTTCTTATAAGCACCCTGCCAAGTACAGAGGGCCACAGAGTCTTTTCTTCTTCAGGCTGGACAACCCCAGCTCTCTCAGCCTGTCCTCAAAGGAAAGGTGCTTCAGTCCTCTCATCCTTTTTGTGGACCTTCAGTAGACCTGCTCCAACAGGTCCACGTTTCCTGTTCTGGATTCTCAGAGCTGTATTCAGAACTCCAGGAGAGGTCTCACCAGAGTAAAGGGACAGAATCACCTCCTTTCACCTGCTGGTCATGTTTCTTTTGATGCATTATGTCATTGATGAAGGTATTAAACTATATTGTATAAATCCTGGAAAAAAAAAAAAAATTGGGCTCCCTATTCTGTTTAGCACATTCTCAAGTCTAAGTAGTATTTGTCTTATCTCTAATTTATGTGCATATGACACAATCCCTTTTTTCTTTCTTCCCCTTGGATGAATTTCCGTAACTGATCCTGTGGTGCAGAGATTACTTCATAGTAGAACTTTCCTCCTCCACCATTGTGCTAAATAAATTGAAGGGAATGGCCGTGATATTCTCTGATTATAACAAAGGAAAGAAGTTATATGGGCAAATCTAATTCTGAAACCCATGTTGTTTAAGAGCAGAATAAATTCTTACATAAATAATGTGTAGTATTCATTATATATATATTCTTTCAGAAAGCTGTGGGGAATTTCCCACTTAAAATTACAGTGAAATTTCCCAGATATTGAGAGCTGCACTGCACTAGCATTTCTGGAAGATGCTATTTTCCAGGGCCCTGCAGTGTGAACTGGTGGAGATTCTGTATGTATTATTATAAATTAGTTTTCAGCTGCAAAAATAAAACCTTGTATTCAGGAACTTATCCTGGAGCTTGTTATGTTAGCTAATTTTAAAAGTAGGTTGAAGTAGAAAAATCACATAAAAAGGAGATAAAATTGTATATGACTCACAATGTAGAAAAAACCCAACCATTGTAACAAGCAGGTATTCATATATTTTCAATGAAACATTTTTTTAGAAAGGTGGTTTGGATATTTGGTTCTTTTTAATAAAGAAATCCATGCCTCTCTTAGATCTGTTTAAAAAACACCCCATCACTGCAAATGTTATTTCTGTGGCCAGCATTTGCTGTTTTCACTGTGATCTTTACTTTTCACAAGGGTGGAAATAAAGTAATAGTTGCTTCTGTTCACTATTTCCATGACTCTCCTGATGGTAGGGTCTAGTCCTCTTCTTGGGCTTCTCTGTGCTGCTGCCATATTAGTAATTTCCAATGTGATGCCAAAGCAGCAGTTGTAGGAGTTTTGTAGGTCTGTGCTGCTCATTCAAATCCACTGACTCCAGATTCATGGTTCCTTTCCAAGCAGTGGAGTTTTGCATTCTTGCCAAGACTTGCCACAGCTGCATTTCCATGACTAGGCAAGGATAACAAGACTTGCAATAGCATTCTCCACATCTGATACACACACTTTAAAAGAAATCACTCACCTGGCAGTTGGCTATCTGACACTCTTCTAAGAAAAAAATAGACCTTATTTCAGGATATTCCTGTTCAAAAACCTGCTTTCTGTCTGAATCAGTGTACACTGCAAATAACTGCCTAAAGTGCTCATGAACTGCGTGCATTTGTGCATCAGAATTTCTGTGAATAATATTTTGTTCAGAGCAGCATCCCGTGTCCAGATCTTCATAATCCCAGGAGTATGGAATATAAACTCCACTAAACAAAGCAAATGTTGCCTCTGTAATGAGAGCTATCTCCAGGGTAGAAGTGCAAGGGACTTCATGAACAAGGTTCCTTTATGAACAGTGCCACAAGCTGCATCTTGCTTTAGGCTGTGTACCATACTCTCACAACTACATTTTTTACCCTGCTAATTTGCCAGTATCCTATATCCATATGCAGTCAGTGGCACAAGGTGTTCAAGTGACCTACAAGGCCTTTGAAGCCTTGCACTTTGCAATAAAGAAAGATGAAAGTATAGTCTTGAGAGCATTAGGGAAACAACATCAGATGGAGAGGGAACTGCTGCACAGAGGCATCAGGTGAACAAAGGAGTTTAATCATATGTGTAACTGGGACAACAAGAACAGCTATTGCTGAAACAAGTTGTGTGGAGAGGGTTTAGTACATTTTCCACTAAATCTGTCTTCTGTAGTATTAATATCATGGAGTGTCTGGACCAAAAACTGGAGGTGACTAAGAGATTCCACGATTGATAAGTGAGTGAACAGTGAATACTTTTTGTGCTTTTTACTGAATAAAATACTGAGATACACCTGAAAATAATGCAATCCCCAGAGAGTCCATGATATTTGGGAATACACATCATGGTAGCACCATAGTCTTAGAAAAAACCTTAGGAAGAATTAAGGACTCTGTTTTCCACAGCTGCATTTTGCAACTCACCCAAAGAGGCATACAGAGAGAAGAAGGTGAATTTCAGAAAGTAAAGGAAGAAAAATAAGTTTTCATAGATACATTTGGTAGAAGACCTTCATTTTCTTAAGGCAGAGTACCATGGACAGAGGAGCAAGTTGCTACATCACCATTTTAGCATTGGAAATTATTAAGTCTTTGGGATTACATTTCCCACAGAACTAGAAACCTTTTGAGGGCTGACACTGTCAGGTGCTAGGACAATGGGGAAAATTTATTAAATTGGTGCCTAGTTGCCAAGTGTTGAGCAGGGCAGAAACAGCTCATGAATTTTGGAAGCCTTGTTTTGTCCCAGTAAGTTGAAATTGGCAATTTAACAATATTGTATAGAATTCTGCAGTATTAAGCAGAGGCATAAATGTGTAAAATTGCACAGCTGTTTAAGGGCATATAATCCTAGTGTTTGTAATGTAGCAAGGCAGAGATGTAGGATTCAACCACTACATATTCACACCAGGACCATTGCATATGGCTGATGCAAGTTCTGTCATTGCTTCTGTAACTGTATTACAACACAGACATGACAAAAACAGCTTTAAATTAATGGCTTTGGGAAATAGTAGCAATATTGCTAATGATACGAGTACTCTGTTTTCATGGGTGGGTTTTAAATCCTTCCTTGAGCTCTCTGCTATGAGAACCTGAACTACCTGCTATAAAACTGATTCAGATATAACTAGCCATGTGCTAGTTACTGTAGAGTTGTTGAAAATAGTGCTGCTTAGAGAAACTCTTTAAACAGATGCACCTGAGAAATTGTTCCTCCTCTCAGGCTATGTTTGTACACTGAGGGAGCATTGATGCATTTATCTGCTCTAAAAGCCACACTTCATCTGTCTTGAATTGATGTGTAGTTCATATCACACTGCTGTGCCAGTTTATGGTTAATAATGACATTTGTCTAGCTTTGCCCTCGTCTGAAAAAAGTATTTAGCATTCTGACCACATATACCAGCACACAGCCAGCAGGAGCTGATAACAGGCAATGGCAGCTCAGCTGTGGGAAGACAGAGGAAATTCTTCTAAAAATCTTCACCAGGCTACAGAAATGGTCACTGGTATGAGAGTTCCCCTTCCCTCTGCTAGGAAGCTACTCCCTGGGAACATGTAGTGCCTTAAGGCAGTCAGGTGCTCCTCAGGACTTTTTGGCTGTCAGATCAGCTACATGGGTTATTCTGATGTTAAAATTGTGCTGCACCTTCACATGTTCCCTTCCCACCTTTCAACTCTGCTGTTCTCTCTTCCTTTTCAAACTTGCTCCTTCCCTTCAGTCACACCTAGCAAAGTGTCCTCTAGAAAAGGCTGTATTTTGAAACAGCATTTTCTTTTCAATGTTGGGTGGTGGGTGATTTTGGAAGATTCTAATGTGCTTGTGTTTTACACAAGCATTTCAGTGATGAGATCCAGCCTGGACTGGGGTTAGATATAGCAACGGCTGTCAAGGCAACAGAATTAAGGTTATGAAACACTAAAGATATATGTGAGTGTGATCAGAGTCTGCTTTAAAAGTCAGGATATTAAAAAATGCCATTATAAAATGAATTTCAGGACAGAGCAACATGGTCCAGTGGGTGACATTCCTGACTATGGCAGAGGCCTTGGAGCTAGGCAATCTTTAATTTTTCTTCCAACCCAAGCCATTCCATGATTTTATGAAGAATCTGGAGCAAAAGTGAGTGGAGAAATTAACAGCACAGAGCAGCTTATAGCTGCTGTAGGTTACTTCAGATACCCAATGACATGGACAAGGGCCAGTCAGGTTCACTAGTTAACCCTTGGTTCTACCCAGCTTGACCAAATGAGGAACCACTGTTCCCACAGGCTGGCTGGGTGAAGGAGCCCCTGTTCCCAGTATACCACGACTCTGCTGGGAGGCCAGCAGAGAGCAGAGGATGTCAGAGGGTAGTGCCTGTACACCTGGACAGGTTGCAAATGGCCACTGAGCAGCACAAGTGACCTGTTCAAAAAATCACAGTGTGAACCAGGGAAATAGGCTGCACTGCTGTTCAAGGTTTTCCCAAGAGGCATAGGAATTGAAGGAAATAGCAGGCAGTCCTACATTGTTTTGCCATGTAAGTAGAGGCTAGAATTAAAAGCCTCTATTACTCCAATTTCTTTCATATAACACTTATAAATCAGTATAAAGATAGCTGCAAAATTAGTCACAATCTGTAGCAATTGTTACAGAGGTGAGTATGCAATCATGCCTTAAAAGAGCTATGATTTCATGACATGTCTCCATAGCCTGATTTGAGTAATTTACTTCTTGAAATCTCAACTTCAGGGAGAGCTGAGTGCACTCTCAAAGCTGTAGGTTAGCATATCTTTTCTATTAGTCATTTTTATTAATCTTTCTCTATCTGTAGAAAAAATGTACAGTATGTGCAGAGTTAGAAAAATCTGATTGCATTTTATTTTTAACCCGTCTGGTGCCAGCATTTTGTAGTTGTCTGGAGCCTGCTGAAGTGAGAAAGAACAGGAAGGAGGTGGTTGACAAGAACAAGCAGCAGACAATGCCTACGAGATTTTACAGTACAAAGAAATACAGTGAAGAAATTCCTGCACCAGCTGGGTTGTATGAAGGGAAGTCAGTGACATACAGGTGGGGAAAACCCTCAGCTCTGCCATGCTTAGATTAGTCGAAATCATCCTATGCCCTTCCTTCCTTGTTTTATAATGGAGGGAGTGACACTGTCCTCCACAGCAGAGCTGGTGTGGATGTTTTCACAGGGATTTAGACCAGGATCCAAAATGCCTGCAATGTAAATTTGCCTGTTCTTCACCCTCCGGGTGAAATCCCATGAAACATTTGAATTGGAAAATGGGATTTGTGGAGAAAAAGGGTTGAGTGTGATCTGTTTTCCTGTGAGTATGAAGAACACAATAAAGGTCTGGTCCTCTGTCAGGGAATATGGGGAGCCAAAAGAGTCACCACTGAAAAGGGCCCCACGATTAGATGCATGATATCCAGTCAGGAGAACTCCAAAACGTAGCATCAACCCAATTAAAAGAACATGAATGTTGTCAAAGGATGCTTTCCAAGTAAATTAACAATTACTGTAGCCTGCACCATCCCATGCAGACTGACTTTAATGATCCCACTGGCCCTCAAACAGAATTGTTTTCCAATGTATTAAAGTGTCTTCCTAAAATTGTTGGTCCTAAGGCTTCTGTTGCCAAGACTCCTCTGTTGCTTGAAGAACAGTGATCCTTCAGTCCCATATCTGGTGGGAGATCATTTTGGATATTTATTTCCAAGTATGGAAGCCATTGAACAAGCTTTCCAAGATATTTCATCAGCTGACCTCCACATATCTCTCATGTTAGAATGCCAGCATAGTTTTATCCTAGGGCCAGTTTGCCTCAGGTAATCCAGTTCCATTTAATAGGACTCCTTTTATTCCAGCAGCCCCTGCACTAAGAGGAAGTTTGTCTCCACGTCTGACATGAGATATAATTATTTTTGTCTGGCTGAAAATGTACCTGCAAAATGCCAGGTAGAGCAAGGCTCTAACTCATGCAGGTTTAATGAAAAATATACCCTGTAGGGTGCCATGCTGCTGCTTTCCTTCAGTTCATGGGGTCTCTGCTCTCATGATTTGAGAAAAAGCAAGGAAACTTACTCTGTGTAGGAACATTGATTGGTCTGATTTTTCTTTTAATACATATTATGCATAAGAGTTGCTGACATGTGCAAAAACATTTACTAGGTGTGATCAAGAAGTAAATTGTGCCTGCCCTCCAGCACGGTCCAGCAAATTCTTCCAATAGCAAAACCAGTAAGTTAATCACAGTATTTGCTAACTCAATCTCATTGTTCATATGCTGCTTTTCCAGTAGAGTGTTGCCCATTGAAATTGAAGGTTTACGTGTTGTTCATTTGAGGCAGGTGTTTCTAACTGTCAAGAATACACTAATTATTATTTTTCTAATTAAATTAGGCTTTTTAAAAAGGTTAACTGTGACATTTTAATAGCTTCAGCTCATATTGATATTCTGAGGACACACTTCAGCTCAGCCACTTGTGACTGAAAAGGATGTTTTTCCAATTAAGAAATCTCTTTTTAAGGGCTTCTCCTAAATGACATCTATTTTACAGGAGGATGTGGACTAGAATATAATTTGTTTCCCTCACTGCACAATCTCATAGTTCAGCAAGTAGCCCTTTCAAATTGTTTTGTTACAAAATTTTTACCTTCATGATACAAATAGTTTACAGTGTCCAACAGACGAAAATAAAGAATAAAGAAAAAAAATTATTATGAGCAGTTAGTTGTTGTCAATCCATGCACATTTCCTTCTAATGCATCAGGAAAAATCCTAAAGAAATCCAGAGAAAATTTATAGACATACCAGATTCATTAAGCAGTGTCTCTGAGACTTCAAAATACTTCATGAAGTAAGAGCAGGCTGCTGGAATACTGCTATAGTTCCTTTCATTTTGCCTTTACAAATTGTACGTCAGGTCCCCTACAGGGATTTGCACTTTATTCTCTTCTATATTGCCCAAGAAAAAGAAAAAAAGACTGGAACCCTCCTAGGTGGTCTACAGACAAACACATGTTCAAAACTGTATGGATACAGCCAAGTGAGGGGGTTAAAGCTGGAAGAAGGAATCTGTAGGGCAGTGACTTGGTATTTCTGCAGCATGTTTAGTGAATTCCTATCAAGTACAAGGAAATAAAAAGGAAGGAATAAAACATTTAAAGACTGGGAAGACAATGTGGCCCTTTGATGACAGAAGTGAGCTTCTTCACACAGAAAGGAAATGAGATTATGATTGTCCAAGAGGGTCCTTGAAGATGAGAACAAGTAATTTATCCTTGTTAAAACACAGAGGAAGTATTGGAGAAATGCAGAGTACAGAATGATGTCCAAAACTGTTAGACAAAGACAAAAAAGACCTTGTGGCTTTATTTCATTGTTTGCTTGATAATTGGTAGTAATTATCAGGCCAAAATTATACTATTGATTTCATACAAATTTTGAATGGTCAAAATCAGAAAAAAAGCATTTTGTTTGCACTTAATGTTTGAAACTATGTTTTAGCTATTTTAATTTTGAAGTACACTTTGAAGATAGTTGCCATTACTGAGAGTTGGTGGGATGAATCCCATGACTGGAGTGTGGCTACCAATGGCTACAAGCTGGTCAGAAAGGACAGGCAAGGCAGGAGGGGCAGATAGGTTGCCCTCTACATCAAGAAATGGTTGTCACTTGTCAGTTGGGAAATTTTTATGAACACTGTCTTCAGCAGAAAAAAATTAATTACTCAAATCACATTAAATACCCTAACTTAACTGTAAACAACAATTTCACTTTTAAGAACCATTTGCCTGTTTAACTAAGCTTAAAGATAATGGATATTGTATTTACATGAGTTTGTCTTGCATTTTAAAAGGTTTTAATTAACAAACTTTCCCTATTGAAGTATTCTGTGACACTACTGTACTATGGAAGTAAATATTTTGAGAGACATTTAACTAGGACTGGGAATAACAGCCCCAAATTTTATTTTGTTATATCTCTGTGTGATTTGGTTTTGTACCACTACTCAAACTGCGGTTCAGTAGAAAGGAAGGAGAATGGACAAACTCCTTGACAGGACAAAGGAGAAAGAAATGCTGTCCAAAAGTCTCCATTAACCTAAAAAGCATTAAATGATCTGATGTTAGCTGACTTTGGAATCAGCAGTGCCTGGAACTGATTATTTCTGTCTCTGTCAAAAGGTCTAGCTGCAGTGAACTGAATTACTATAGACGGTTTCAAGGGATAAGAAAAGATAAATGAACCAAATGAAAAAGCCTGCAGGAAATTAAATGAAAATACAGACTTTGTGCTCTAACACAACATCATTGCTAAAACTGAGTGCAAAGGAAATAATGAATTCATTAGAACAAGCACATGGGCATTAAATGTTATTGCATCCAAATAATTTCTGACATAACTTTCCTCTATAGAGTACGACGAGGTGGTGACACTATACATACAAACTTCCATCCTGTTTCAACTTTGAAGAGTATTTAATTTTTTTTGCTAGTCAGACAAGATTCAAGCAATTGCACATCAGAATGTAAAGACACTCAGGCAATGATCTCTGAATTTTGTTGTTCTTTATTACTTTTTGAAATAAAGTATGTCCATTTGCTTTTTCTAGCTTGTTCTACGTAGCAGAAAATTTCTGACTACATATTTCTGTGAAGGATGGAAACAATTTTGTTGAAAATAAAAAAGCTGGCAGTAAATGGCATAAATTGATAATCCAAGACAATGTATGCATAAAAAGAATACACAAGCTCATAATAAGCTGCTAAAATGGAGAGGAATACATGAGGCAGTGCATGTAAAGCATATTATCTAACCATCTGGTATTAAATCCTTTGGAAAAGAGTTGGAGGTCAAAGTACCTGATGTAACTAAGCCTTCTGCAAACTGGCAGTATGACATGAAGGGTGAGAAGTGAGCTTGTTGACACCCGTGTCTCTTAATTAAAAAAAAAAAGGGTTTACTTACTGATTTTAATAATAGACACATTTAGTACATTATAAACTTCTTTTAGAACTCTTAGTCTAGTAGGCAGTTAGGCACCCCAAACTGTTTAACAAAATCATTAACTTGTTCATTAATGGGGAAGTCCTCATTGGCTTGTATTATTGGCTTATATTATTTATATAAAAACATATATAAACATGTCTTTGAACTTTGCACCCTTCTTACTCATTTTATTGCATTCAGTGCGCCCCTGTGACTGAAGGGATAAGTGAGGATTTAACAGGTGATAGGAATAATCCATGGAGCTGACCCCATTTCCTTTGCCCAGCTGACTTTTGCACACAGCTGTCTGCACTGTACAGAGGGTAAAGAATAAAGGAATTTACATGAGATAGGAGGGATGAATACCTATCTTCTTTTTCATAATTTTAAATAATGTGTAACAAATATGTCTTTCACCCCAATAAGGCAGTGTGAGTTTTTTTCCTTCTCTCTCTTGGTTGTTGGATTAAAGCATCTAGAAGCTGGGATCCAATGCAGGATTTTAGACAAGATGACCCAAAGGACTCCTTCAACTCCAGCAGTTCAGGAAGTCTGGCTTTCTTTAGCAGTGAGGAATGTCACCTTTGTGTAATAGCCCCAGAAAGTGAGATAACAGAAAGAGAAAATGGCATTAATGGGTGCCATGTCTGGTGTGCCAACTCTGATTTACCTCAGGTGATGCTGTAGAGAGGTCTCAGGCCTGGGAGCTGTGTAGCCCTCATCTGCCCCTCTTCTGCATCTCTTGTCAGCTGGATATAGCTGAAATAGATTGAGGAGAGAGCAGATAATCTCACATAATAAATATATAATGAGAAAGTCATCCAGTGTTAGAAAAGATTTTGAAATATGGGAGATGTGGAGGAAGAGAAGGAAAATACAAATAAAGGGAATATATAAGGTATTTTCCCCTTGAGTTTCTTCACCCTTAAGAGCAGCCCTTCAATTTCTTTCAAAAATTATGCCTCTACACTGCTGTGATTTAAAAAGCAAAACAGGTACAATTTTTTTTCTTATAAGTATGAGGAAAAGTAAAATCAATTGTCTAAATATGCCACAGGCACTCTATATCTTCTACCAGGCGTAAAGTGGTCTCCTGCATTCAACACTTCAACATACATCTGTTTTGTCAGTGAGTAATTGAGGAAAGGAGTGATTAGGGTCTGTTGGAGAAATTCTGATGATGATAAATGATGATCACTAATTATGTGGGTCTTTCTGTGAGAAGATCTACTAATGCTAATATGAGTTAATTCTATTTGCAGCAAAGGAAATCCAGCTCCTTCTATCAAAAAGTCATCAGCTAATTTCCTATACCAGGAACCTAACAAGAGCTGCCTGTTCCTCCCCTCAGCATTTGTATGAGTGAGTTTTTCTGACCCTTGACAGTTGATTAACTGGAAAACAAAAGCAGGGGATGGACAACCAAATGTCTAATTAGCTTATCCTCAGCAATTTAGAGCAAGTCTATTTGCAGCACATTTAGCTTATACCAGGTGTTGTTCAAGGATGTTTATTTGAATGTGATGAGCAACTTACTACACCACTCACTTGCTCTGTGTTTTTCCTCATGTTACTAGTATATTTCAGCATTTACAGGGTTCACATTGTGGCTTGAGGGTTACAGAAATCTCGCAAATAAATGCTTATTTAGGTTTTTGTGGGCTGATTCCCCTCCATTGTTTTCCTTTTTCTCAGACCTTTTGTTAAACTGAAGTAGATGAAGTAACTGGAGGTGTTGGGAACAGTTTTAAGTTTTCAATTTGTAAATAAACGTGTGTGTTCCTTTGCTTCAAATAAAAAGGAACTAAAGACACAAAAGCCTAAAATAGACAATAGACATATTTCAATGAATTAAATTCCATCTGAGATGACATTTATCTAAATCTAGGAATCATAGCAGTTGAAGAAAAATTACTGGGGATTAGATTTTTGGAAAAGTGAAATATTTTCATGCCCAGAAGTAGAAGGAACAGTATTTTAGCAAAACCTAGACTGCCTGTAGCACTGATCAGTTATGTAAAACAGCCTTTAACTACCTAAAAAGCTGACATTTCTGTGTAGAGAGGCTATCTTAAGACACTTCTTTGTTGAAATTCTCTGATTCTCCATTGCTCTTGTGAGGAGTGGAGAAGGTGCCACTGGCAGGGCATGTTCCAGTAGTTTTCTGCCAGAGCTGGTGGCAGACCATACCCACAGCTGGTTGTTGGAGTCAGAGTTGGATTAAATCCTAATTGTAGAATCATAGGGTCATTCAGGTTGGAAAAGACCTTGAAGATAATCAAGTCCAAGCACTAAAGCAGTGCTGCCAAGACCACCCTAGACCATATCCCCAGGTGACAAGTCTGTACATCTTTTAGAAAGCTCCAGGGACTGGGACACAACAACTTTCCCAGGCAGCCTGTTCCAAAGCTTGATGGATTTCCTCCTTGATGGAGGAATTTTTAATAATATATAATCCAACCCTTCCCCCGCACAACTTGAGCCATTTTATTGCTTGTTATTAGAGAGGAGAACTGATCCCCATCTGGCTACAACTTCCTTTCAATTGGTTGTCAAGATCAGTAAGGTCCACCCTTGATCTGCCTCCTTTTCTCCAGGCTAAACAGCCCCATCTCCCTCAGCTTCTCCCCATATGAGACACTCTCCAGACCTTTCACCAGCTCCATTGCCCTTCTCTGGACATACTACAGCATCTCAGTACCCTTCTTGCAGTGAGGAATCCAAAACCAAACACGTGATTTGGGGTGCAACCTCAGCAGTGCTTGAGTCAAGGCAGAAGTGCTTCCCTGAACTGCAGGCTCTGTGTTTTCCTGGCAGACAGAGAAGTCCTTCTCCAGCACTAGTGCAAATGGGGACTCTAGAGTGGGTCACATCTGGCATCTTCAATTCTACAGCCAGCACACAATCACAACCCCTTTTGTGGTGTGGGGCAAATTCTTTTACTCTGTTAGAGGCTTAGCTCCCTGACACATCTCAATTGTTGCAGCTGCCCCATTGCTGAGGAAGCCTTTTGCAAAAGGCTTCAGAGGCAGCTGATGTGTATTCTGAAGTGGCTGAGCCTTCCTGATGGGACTCCACTGGTATGAGAAGCGAATACCAGTGCCTGGGCACATTTGGGGCAGTGAGGGAGGCTCAATAATGGAGCTGAACAAAACACTTTAACTTTGGCCTTGGGATTTCCTTCAAAGGCAGTGTAGACTTATCCTGTCTTCCTGCAGACCTGTACAGAATTCTTGAGAACAAATATCCTCAAAGTCTATTTGATTGATGGTTGCTGTTTTAAAGTGTTGCAGAAAAGTATGTATCTTATCCCTACAATTTAACAAGGTCATAACTGTGCTGTAATCTCGGGGGATTGCCAAAAATGAAAGAAATGAGAGCATGCTTATTAGATTTGCTAATGACACTAATCTGCAAGGGACTGTGAGTACGTTGGAAGGCAGGATTGGAATTTAAAGTGATCTTGACAAATCGAAGGTATGGTCTGAAATAAATAGGATGCTATTCACTGGGGATAGATATAAGGAACTGCATTTAGGCAGGAATAATCAGCTGCACAAATAAGAGGGGAACAACCATTTAAGTAGCAGATCTTTATGTGTAGGTTTTATGGATCACAAAGTGAGTACAAGTCAACAACACCATGTCCTACATTTCCCTGACTGCCAAAGAAACCCAAACCCAGATATTCTGCACTGAATAATGAAAACTCCAGACTGTGGGGACGTGCACAACCATACTCCTTCTTTCCTTGGGACCAGCTATGCCACAGCTGGACTGCTCCATCCCACTGGAGCACTGTCTCAGTCCAGTAAAATGTTTGAAGTGAGACTACAGATGATTCAACAGGATTCAAATGCTGGATGGTCTAGAATACATTACTTAAAAATAAATTGATTAAATTAGTTGGGTTTAGTCTTTGCATATTGCAGAAATTGCTGTGTGGATATCTCAGAATAATTTGTGATGGATAATTAAGAAAAGTAATGTGAAGTGCATGGCTTCATTTGACTAGACCTGCAGCTGCAACTGGAAATGTCTAAAGGTATTTTTGCAATAAAAAGATTTTAAATCACTGAGTTAGACACTGCAAATGGTTTGTTGAGATCTAAGGCAGGACATTGGTGTTCAGTCTCTATTTGGGAAGACCATTAAGGACAGGTTAGATAATTATCTGTCAGGAATGACACAGACACAGCTGATATTTTTTCAGGTAGAGAGGTCATTTGGATGGTTTTGTGAGGCCTCTTCAAGTTGCATCATGAGCTGTGTCTTTTGGGGATGAAGGCAGGAAAAGGCTCTGAGAGAAAGGCAATTAGGCTGCTTGTACTTGATATTGCGGAATATGGTATTGTTTTTGGAGGGATTTCTTTCATGCTTTACTTACAGTTGCAGTTTCTTCTGCATCTTCCCTCTTTCCCTAAGTGTATTTTCCTTGACATTTTCATAATTTCCACCTATTTCTTCTTTCTTCTCTTTTTCTCTCCTCCCTCAACATCAAAGAGTAAATGAGGTTGTCCCTCAGATGAGAATAAATTCTAACTGATGACTTCTCTGCTGCTGTAGTGGGTATTGTATTGACCCTCACCTTGACCCCCCTCTAACTACCTGCTCTTGAGGGATGCTTTACCATGCTGTTCAGTGTGTTCCCAGCTCAGTGTTTGAGGAGATATGCAAATACTTTGGCAAATCAATTGGAGATTGATCATAGATAAGCCGTTTTGACCTCATGCAGAATTTATCTGAATATTCAATCACAAAATACTGTCATTGTTAATAAAGTACTACATACACTTTGGGAAGACACAGGCTGGAGAATAACAGTGTGCAGCTGCACACATGCAGCCTATTTAGCCCAAGATTGAATTTTGCACAGAAAAAAAATCAGGGTTGAGTTGCACACAAAATTGAGACCAAATCCCTATTAGACAAATTCAAAGGTTAGCACATGGTGCAGAATCATGGCATTGCTTCAAAAGACACACCTTCCCCTACACTGTCAAACACGCAGACAGCACATCACTCAGTTAGCCAGGGCACCCTGAATCAATTTGGAGCTTGAACACTTAATTATGTGCGGCCCTGGGCAAATTCCTTCTTCACTTTGACCTTTGCAAACTTCTGTTTCTCTTATTTATGCTGCAAACCCTTTGATTTCAACAAAGCCCTGTATTATATGCTTACACTGCATCCATTTTAATGGAATCTCAACAATGTCAGCCTCTCTATGCATAACTCTGATTGTAATGATGGAAGAGAATTTGAAGTTTGACACCTTTTTCTAGCTTACTAATTATGGGAAAATATAGTATTTTTCAAAGGCAATAAATGTTTGCACAGAACATTTTTCATAGAACATTTGTCTACAGTTGCTGCTTTGGTCTGACATTTGGCATGAAGGAATTTTAGTGAACTCACTAAACGACCATTCATTTTGGGATGTAACTGATATATAGATTAAATATATACTGGTGGCTTTGCACTTAGTATTATTTATGTATGTATTCTTTTTCAAAGAAAAATCCCATCTGACACAGCCTTAATTATAATGATTCAAATCTCTGGTTTTGCTAGCAATTCTACTTTGAGCTGTATTAGCAGAAAATGCCACCTACAGCACTGGGGATTGTAGCCAGAAACAATATACTCCATCTTCATTTTATCTTTCAGCACTGAGTCGTTTTTAAATTATTCAGCTGTGCAAACTGTAGGCAAGGAAAGCAAAACCAACACCTGCCCTCTTGAGAAATAAACGCCAAACCCTCTAGGTAGGGATATAGCTGACATTTATCCAGATGGTGAATGGTATCTCAAAATATTTCTTTTATTTATCTGCTTATGAAAAAAATAGAGCAAGGGGATTCCAGTGGGTAAGATTCAATTAATATGCAAAAAATAATTTAATAGACATTATTTTATATTAGAGTATGTAATATCAGTATGTATAAACATGTGGGTGCCCTGAATGAATCCTCCCTTGACTAAGAACAATAGATAAGGAAAATACCAAGGCAGCAGTCAAGGCAGACAATCAGAAGTGGGATGCATTATTTAAACATACTTGTTGTGACTGTGTGTTGCACAGTGAGCTAATTAGATTTCAGTGTTAAGCAATACTTCTCTTTTTCATAAAATTCCCACTCCTCTAACTACAGTGAGGGAAAAAACCCCAAATAATTGCAGATTAGCCTTAAAATTAACCTAAGATTTTTAAAAATCTGAATATTTTAGATTAAGTTATTGCAGACAACAAAGTAAACCTCTGTTTGAAAGGCTGGTGAACCTAGCTGGTCACTCAGAGGACCCTTCCCTCCACCTCTGTGGATAGATGTTAAATGAGAATTAATAGAAGTGGTTTTTACTCTGCTAACACGCAGGAATTTCTTTTTAGTACACCTATGTTAGGAGTTCACCTCCAGGTCTGGTTTTCCTGTATCCTTCATTGCCAACATGGACATCAACATGTTTATACTGCTTTAATAGGTAGAGTGAAAATGTGGCTTGGAAACCACCTGAAAAAATCAATGCAAAAATAATCCAAAACTGTGGGAGAACAGGGATTATACAGACATTCAAAAAGCTATCAAGAGCTTCTTGTGTGCATGGGTAGGTCATGAGGATATAAATACATTCATATATCTTCTCTGCACTTTGCTTTTGTTTTTTGCCGACATGATTTTATTTTTTCCTGGTGAAGTGCAATTTGCAGGTGTTTGCTGAAATGAACCCTGGTAGTGACCTACATATTACAGAGCCCTCTTCCCTGATAGCTGACTCAGGTTATCATCAGCACTGTGTCTCAACTGATGCATAGCCTTTGATGAAGACAGAGCAGTCTAGTCTGCAGTATTATTAGTGTTACTGGTAACATAGATGATTATGCTACACTGCTTGGAAACAAAGTATTATGTCCTTCATTTATGACTATGAGGACAGTGAGACTTAAAAGGAAATATGGAATGGAGCCAAAAATGGTTTAGATGCCAGTGTAGAGAAATTCAATTTTATCTTGTAGTGAAACCTGTAAAATGCATATATGTTGGTCCACTTTGACTGGAAACAGCAATCTTTGCAATTAATAGACCTATTTATCCAGGTGTCTAGAGGTTCTTGTTGTGGTAAAAGCTTTGGGATTTGGGGAAGGTATATGGACACTAGTACACTGAACCAAACTTCTGACCTTTAAAATAAGTGACTGCGAGGAAGGTTGTGGTAAACAGATCTAGAAAACTAATGCATTGTTCATACATGTTAAGACTGCTAGAGATGGGGAAATGGTGATAAAACAAAACCACATAGCCTATTTCTGCTCTGTGAAAACATAGGCTTTGGAATTTTCTCTCCCCTCTTTGGATATCCAAAATGAAGACACTGACATCTGGTGGGCTGCCCATTTCTTTATGGAAAAGGGAAAGAAATAGGGAGTTTAAGACTTGATTCATTGGACCCAGTTCAGATGCTTACTTTGGGACTAGATGAATCAAGCTGTAGAAACGCCCCTGGGGTGAGATGAACTCTCAGTATTCTTGCCCAGTCCTCCAAGGATGCATTTTTGTCAAGATGCAGGAAGCTAGATGCTTGTGACATAGGCTTTGAGGGATGGAACAGCTAGTTACAAGAGACATAACGTATGGATTAAAAAAATCAAAAATTGATGGCAAGTTAAGCTATCTGCCACATTCTAAATGCACAAAATCTCTCATCTAAGACCTTTGAGCTGAATGCTTAAGAGTTGGATTCTGAGTTGTTTGTGTTTGGTTTTGAAGGTGATTTGGGTTGGACTTTGCTATAACTCCTGATGTCTAGTCCTGTCCTGTTTCCAGCTGAACTCAAAGGTTGGCAAGCTGAGCATCTTAAGACTATCTATCAAGGCTGATTACCAAAGTTTCAGGAATGGTCACTTTTGATGTCTCTAGTCTTGGTTTGAAGCATTTCAATGGACTTCTTGAGAACAAGGGCCTGGTCCATCAGCTTTTGTCATGCAAACCCTGATATAATCAGGCTTTTCTGACAATAATACAGAATTTTTAAATTTGCATATCTCTATACAGGTAGGAGCACAAAACCTGATGATAAGACAAAATGATTGCTTATGTGGAGCACATTATCTTGAAGGCAGCTGATGAATGATACTGTTCACAAAAACATAAACATGAGAACACAATATATAGCCAAATATAGATCAGCAGGAGGATATACATTTTCTCTAATTTGCAAGAGTATTGTAACTGCTGCCAATTACATACTGACTAATCCTGGTCTACACCTCATACAACTGATGGAGCTGTGACAAGTTGCTTGCTATGAATAATTGTTTACAAGAGAGTATGTCAGACAGCTCAATTACTTTTTTGTTTTAACTCATTTTGAGCCTCCTTCAAAACTTGAAGCTGGAGTCTGGAAACACTGCAAGTCCTGCCATCTGTTTTAACTGGGCAAAGATTCAGATTCCTATATATTTTTAAAGTAATTTTGATAAATGGAAATGTTGGAAGTGTGTTACACTGCAAAACTTTATCTATTAAAACCATATGTTGCTTCTTTAGCAGATCTTCCTCTCCTGCCTTTGTCCTGCCCTCTTGTACTATTGGCAAGACATTGTCATTTTTTCAGTCTTCTGGAATTTCACAGAAAGTCCAGAATTTGGTAAGTCTTAAGATAAGTGAGCCAGACAGTTCCTCAGATGGTGCTTTTAGGAATTAGGCGGAAGTTTTGCCAGCTTGATATTTTAAAAATTATTAAATGCAGTAGCTGTTTAATGTTTTTTGTCATAAATAGGCTAGAAAGCACTTAATCATACAAGAATTATCCCTTTCTGATCTCTCTTAATTTTAAATACAGCACGGAAATACTTCATAAACACTTCTGCTCCTGCACTATTGTGAATAAATCTACCACCTCTGTTGAGCAATAATCCTGTACCAATTTTACAATTTTAATTTCTTTCATTGCTTTCAAAATAGACTTCAGACATGATTTTTATTGGTCTCAGCCCTGCCATCCACAAACCCTTCTGTCACCTTTAGCTTCCCTTATCAGTTTTTTACAATTTAAACCATCTGCTATGTATTGATTGCTATCTATTTTCTTTCCCAATTAGTGATATTTTTGTTTTCATTTTAGAGAACGAAAATCTTGTTTACATTTTTAAACCTGTGCAGCACAAACATCTCTACTATTCATCAAGGCATGCAAAGTGCTTCAGATTGGCAAGATAGTTTGCAGTGCACTACAGAAAATAAAATAAATTTTGGGGAGAGGCAACTCCTCTGTGGGTAGAAAAACACAGTATGGGATCATAATCCATTGCAAGGATTTCACTCATTCAGGCTTCACATTCAGTTTTGCACCAAATATATGTGATAATTACAATAATATATTAGCTGAACTTCCTCCAGTGGCAGGAAAAGAGTATATGGGCCAAGGGCAGACACACTGTATTTTCATTTTAGAAAGATTTTTGGTATTCTCCATGTCGATATGTCCTATGCTAGCTAAACAAACCTGGTGACTTCAGGGGATCTAGATCTAGAACTAGAAATTGAATTTGAAAAGAATACTGAAAGAATGTTTATCAATTGGTCACTGTCAAAATAAAAGGATTCATAGAGTAGTACTCATTTCTAACCCATTTGCTGTTCAATGGTTTTGTTAATAAATGGGATGATGGAGTGCAGAGTATGATTATCTAATTTGCAGATGGAGCCAAGCTAGGGATAGATATACTGAGAATGGTATGATGATTTAAATGGATCTTGACAAATTGGAGACATAATCTGAAAATAATCAGACACTATTCAATGGGTACACATACATTAAGCAGTCATTGTCTATTTTGTAGATGGGATGGATAAAAGTAATTTAAAGAGCAGTTCTACAGGAAAGGACATAGGGGTTAAAACTGGCCATAACTGTAGATACGCTCAACATGATTCAACAATGTCAGACGGATGAAAAAAAGTCCAGAGCTCTTTGGGATCAAATAGAATTTATTACCTCAAGTGTAGCCTACAAGACATGAAGAAATTTTTCCTATTGATTCAGCATTTAAAGGCTTCACTCAGAGCAATTTTCCAATTATATGTGGACCAGTTGGAGAGAGTTCAGTAGAGAAAAATGAGAATGGTCTGTAGTCTAAAAATATGACCTGTGAAAAATGATTGTACAAATTGGGTTATTTAACCTGGAAAGGAAAGGATGATTGGAACCAAACAACCTTCAAACACATAAAAGGTGTTGGCAAAGAGAGGGAATAATCCATTCTTCCACATTCTGTGCCTGGAAGTAATGGGCATAAACTACAGATTAATTGGTAGGAAAGTGGAGCACTGCAATAAATTGCCAAGAGAATTGGTGGAATTTCCATCTTTTAAAGTCCTTAAGAACCAACTAGTGGAACACCTGTCAGAAATGACACTGGTATAATTGTTCTTTCTGGAGCAAAGCAATAATAGACTTAATGACATCTCAAGGTTCCCTTCAGTCCTGTGCCTCCAAAGAATAATTGGATGTAAAATACATCACAATGGGGGGATGTGAAAAATGCAACAGTTCTGATACAGTAATGGAAGTTAACAAAAACACAAGAACTAGAAAATCAAGCATACTAGATTTAATTGTGAGAGATGAATTTACATTACAATTCCTGGTCCTCTTTCTTAAATGTTGATTAAATCTTAGGGATCCTAGCTGATCATCTCATAAGATGAAATATAAAAAGTGGAGATATTATTTAATACCATAAAATCCCCTTCAGTTATAAAATTACTAGAAATCAAAGTCCTGCTGTTTGTTGTAAAGTGTCTAAATACACTATATAGATGTAACATTTTAACAGATTTGTAAACAATCCACGACACATATTGTAAATTTGATTAAATTAAGAAAAAATGAATAGTACACTTTATGTGATAAAGTGATTACAGACTATTTTTCCCCAATAATAATATGCAGTGAAAAAAACCAAAGTAGAGTTTATGGCTCAATATCAACTTAGCTCAAAGAGGATCCTGCTTTGCATAAGCAGTTGAAGACGTAAAATGAAAGACAGAGGTCTTTACTTTGAGGGAATAATAATGGAATTCAGCAGAGTTTTCCTCAGTAAAATGGTAGACTTCAGTCTCTTGTGCTTTGGTGTTTACAAGAATAAATGGAAATAAACCAGAAAACAACTTGTAAGTGGTATAGATGGCTGTGAAAGAAGCTTGTTCCATACTTGGGCAGTCACGAGATAAAAAAGTCAATCAATCTGACTGGGTGAAGAATAGCTAATTCAAAGCTAGCAGAAGCACAAGGACAGGTTTCATTAAAATCAAGGTAGTGGAGCAGAGAAACAAAGCCTGATGGAATGGGTACAGAGCAGGGTTGTCCAAATGGGGTTGTGTTTTCTGATGAGAAGAAATGACAGTTTTCTTAGCGAAGCCTGAGTTACTTTGCAGAAATAGAAACATTTTCACTCAGGAAAAGCAAACAAACAAATAAACAAACTCCTCCGTAAATTCAAAGCATTTGAGGATCAAACTCTTCAACAATTGTCAAGATTCAGCAGCAGAAATACGATCACTTTTTAGTGATATGTTTAGAAAAGATTTGGCATTTGCATTTGTCACACAGAACCCCCCCCTCTTTTTCCTCTTTATTGATGGTAAAAAAAAGTGAAGATGTAGAAGATTAGTTATCAAGCTTAGAATAGAACAATCTGTGGGCATGTAGCTTGAGCTCTACAGCATAGGCCGTATTACTAAATAAACAAATTCTTGTTTAACTACAGTGACTCTCCCAGAAAAACACCTAAGTTTTAATTAAAAGTTGTCAGTGATAGGTCATATCAAAACCCAATCCTCGTAATCACTCCTAAATTAATAATTCCTCATTTAAAACAAAGATAACATTTTATTATCTATTTGAACTGCCTCCCTTCAGCTTCCAGCTATTTTATCTTGCCATATGTTTGTCTGATGGGCTGACAGGCTCCCTATGATCCTGTCGCTGTGGTGCGTGTGAGAACTTACACGGTACAATCAAGTTGCCCATGAGCCTTCTCTGTGTTTAAAATGGATTGACACACTGTAGTCTGTAAAAATAGGCCAAGTTTTTCAATATTTAATGCTTCTCTTTGGCTCTTGGAACTCTTGCTCAATTATTGCTATCCAAACTGCATTTCTCTAGGTATTGCTCACCTAGGTTCTTTGGGTTTAGATGTACTACCACATGTTACCCAGAAGAATCAGGAGTGTTTTCTACTACTACACTGCTGGTAAAGGCTCAATTAAGTGGTGAATGTCACCAGAAGATTTTTATTCTCATACAGATCCCTTCTAAAACGTGAAAATGCGTTTCCTTGCATTGCTAACTATTGCATAATCCCAGATGGAAATGCAGAAGCCATATTTTGTGGTGTGAGGCACTGCAAAGTGTGTATTGTCACAGTCCAAAAAACTGCATGTCTGGGTGTCCAGGGGATAGTCAGCAGACATCATGGAAATGTCTTTAGCTTCAGCCATGCTAAGGTGATAAAAAATTCCAGCATTTATTTGTAAAATCCCTGGTAGATGATTCAATTACAGATACTAGAAATAGAACAGCCATACATCCCTGCTTATTCTAAGGCCAAACTTTTCCCCTCTACTTTGTTTCTGGTGATCAGTGTGACCTGGCCACATGACAAGGGTCTCTCATTTTGCAACTCCCAACAGTTTAAGAAAACTGTTTTGGGGTAATTATCCACAATCAGCCTTGCTTTGAGTAACTGATCATTTCACATCTTAATTGATCATGCAGGCACTGATGGCTTCAGCATGACCTTAATGTGACTTGCTAATGACTGGCTCCAAGTACATCTCTCCTTGAACTTTTTCTAGCCAAGTAGCCTTGTGTTTCAGTTCTACATAAAGCCTTTTCACTCAGTGAATCTGTAAGACTTAGAGAACCTATCTTCTGTCAGTCACACCTTCCATAACTGTATGAGTGCATATGGCTCAATACTGGCTGTTGTTTGCAAGGCAAAAATGACAGCAAGTAATCACACAGGGGTGCTAATGGGCACAGAGGAGATCAGTCAGTCATCAATCATCACTCCGACACCGTGTGGTTTTACTTGTAGCTTTATTAAATGTGTGTGCCTAGCTTCCAGGCATTCAAGTTACATGGGGTTAAGGACTTGTTCTCTTATTTGCCCTTCCATCAGTCTTTGTGACTATTGGAAATGTTATCTGTAATGACTTTGTTTTTTTCCAAGTCGTTGATTAAAAAATGTGACCTGTCCTAGGGCCATAGGCTCCTTGGGGAACTGCATTAGTAACTTGTCCATTTGGTGATGGTTCCCCAGCTGCATGCTGAGAGACAGCCCATCAACGAATGTGGCCTGGACCTGGACACGGATATGGATAGCCCAGCCCAAATGTTAGACCCTTGCTGAAGTTAAACTGTTGTTATAGTCTTCTGAGGCCAATAGGCTTTGAAAGATGTGCCCTAATGGCTCCAAACTTCTGGGGAATTGATGCTCAGTCAACAATCCCCTCTGCTAATAATTTACCAGGCAACAACAATACTTCAGTTACAGCTATTGACACACTGCCATGTCAATCCTCCAGTGCCTCACCAGCCATCATGATTTATTTGTGATTGATGAAGCAGTGAAAGAAGATGCTAGAGCACTACTGTCAAAAGACTGCTGAATTTGATTAATTTCAGCATGGAATGTGTTTGTTTTCCCATGTGATGGCAATGAAAAAAAGGTGAACATGTCAAGCCTACAACAATATTTCTTCTGACTGAAACCCCTTGAGGTATTTTTGAACCCCAGGATATGTAGATGGGGTAAATAGCTGTGAAAATGGTGGGGAAATGACATATGACTCCATGGTTTACAACAGAGCTAACTGTAACAGAGTAACTGTGGATGAAATGTAAAATATTGGGGCTGATCCCAAAAAGAGTGCAAATTAAGTAAGATGAATATTGTGATTCATCTGAGGAAGACACCTAATGAAGTGAGGGGACTAATTCTGTTAACCAAATTAAGTATTTTTGGGATGAAACATCTGATGTATGTATAAGTGTGAAAGAGATCAACATGTCTGGTTTTGTAAGAATTTCTTATGAAATAATCTTGATATGAAAGCCTGCATTTTTAGATGATAGATTTCAGGAGAAAATAGCTAAATATTCCAGCTGTCCTTTGAAGCTAAAGACATGTTGACATTTTAGGGCTGTCAGACTGCTCTTCATGTATTTAGGTATCTTTTCTGGCAGCAAAGCTTAAAAAAAGCTTAAAACCTCATTTTGGGTGACCAGATTAAATGATTAGTTGTACCAAATGATTTTTTAAATGGAAAGAATGCATGATCAAGGAAGACATTTTCTGTTTATATAGTTATTTACATTTGTGTGAGTACACATAACCTCAACAACACTGCAGCTGGAGTTATTTGGCTAAGGACAGTGGTGAAAAGGCGTAAGTCAGCTCTATAAACACTTTCAAGTTCCCCACCCATGGGACTTTAAACACAAGCAGACAATACCTGCATTCTTTTGTGTTGTGTAATCTATTTCTGTGTTGTATATATTTACATCATGGACTTATTAATAGGCTCTCATTGGTGTTGACAACCCATACTGAAAAGATAAAAAACCCAGAATTAAGATTGCTACTGGAAACATGGTGTGTGATTGGATAATTAAAGAGCACATATGCCTCAGGACAAAATAATTTTCAACAAACAGTCGTAATGATGGAATTACCTTGGTTTCCTGCTGGAGAACTTCTATATTAAACCATATTAACTTGGTTTTTTTTGTGGTTTTGTCAGCAATTCCTCAAAACGTATCGTTCAGTCTTGAGGATGATTGACTGGGCCTAGAATGCTTATTTTAGTGAGGACTGTGCTGTGCAGAACATGCGATTCAGTTCAAATAGAGACAGATACATCAAATGCCTTTTGAAATCATGATGAAAAGATCTAATAAAATATTTTTATCAGTCAGATTGGGCTTTTGAATAAAATTTTATGTCAAATTTGACTGAAGACGGTAGTAGAGAATTAAGAAAAGCATGTCTTAATATAATACCTGTTGCAGGGTTACTGTACCCTTTAGTTCACTCAAACTATGCCCTATGCTTCTGTCTTTGAACTCAGTTGTTGTCACCAACCATGGCTTCATTTCTTTTTTTCTGCAAGAGCGGTAGAGTTTTCTGATACAAAGTCATTACTCCTCAAAAGTCACACTTCAATTACATTTGAAATGCAAATACAAAGTCACACAACAATTCTGCTTTCTTCTCACCATATTTCAAATATTAGCTTCGGTTTCCATTTCCAGTAACACTGAGTTAAAGTAAGTACTCAGTCCTCATCACCAGATACTAGTTATATACTTTGAGTTTATGGTATTGCTGTGCTTAAAGTAAAATAGTATTTCCCTGCTCCACAGTAACATTAACTTGGGTAGAGGAACAGAGAAAAATTTTTCGAAGAACAAAGTGTTAACTCTTAAAAACATGTTTCCAAACAGTCCAAAATTTGATTACTACATATATATATATAAAATAAAAATACTGCCAAGAGTACTACAGTTCTTTTATCTGTCACACTAGGCATGGTGGCACTTTTGATTTGTGGTACTTAGGGATTTATTTGATTTTTAATGTCGCGTTTATTCAAACCAGTGAACAGTGCACTCCAGATGGGTTTTCGTACACTCGATTTAAATCTGCACACTCTAAATCCCATCCTGGTAATTAGGCATGGCTAGTCAGGCCTAAGGTACTTAAATTGCTCTGAGTGCTACTCTACTCTAAATGGCTTTCTGCATGTTTAAGTGTTTTACTAGTCAAGATCTGAGGGAAACAGCATCCAACTTTGATCTTAGTGCCAGCAAAAACATACTTGTTGTCTGTGGCATTTGTAGCAGCAAATGATAAAATTATAGTTTCTGTAAAAATACAACCAGTGTCCCTCTGAGTTTGCAGTCCAAAATGAGGGAATAAGGAGAGCTATAAGAATACAGAAGGGAAGGATGGATTATTGGGGTGTTTTTAAGTGGCAGAATTAGTTAAATTATCAACGCGTGACTTTGGACAAAAAGGAATTAAGGGAATGACTTTTTTGGCAAATAGTAGGAAGATGAGATGGAGAGGGTGTCTGGCACCACAGCAAACAGCCAATGAGAAGAAAAGCTGGTGAAATTTAACACCACTGAAAGTTTTAACCAAGTTTTGGCAAAAATCTTGTAAGTGTGAATCAGAAATGTAAGTTTCTTATTTCTTGAGTTGCTAAGTAAAAAAAAGGGCTAATATGCAAACCAAGCAAACCATATTTTTAGCCTATTTTTTGTTTGAGTGGGAATCCCTGAATACCCCAAAACTTGGTCTACTATGAAGTTATGTAAATTTATGTATTGGGGCACAAGCAGAGATACTTCAGTACCTGAGGTTGTATGCATGCATGCATCACTTTGGTTTAAAAAAGCAGTTTGTATCAGTACCTCCTGCAGACTCGAAATTTTCTGCTTGTGTATTCTCTCTCAGTTCAATTAAACTGAAATGGTGTTTGTGCAGATAGGTGACTTCCATTATAATTTTTTTTTTTTTGCAGTACAGTCTGCAATCCCATCTTTTGCAAGAATCTCAGCAAATGTACAGGTCCAACAAGAGGTTGTTTTGCACTTTTATTACTTCCAAAATGATATCACAGGAATTTGGATTACTTGTTCCAAACTTTTATCAGTTTTGAACTCAATTGAAAGAACAAAGTAAGCTTATAAGCAGAGCTCTCCTATAGCCTCCTGAAAGTGAAAATCCTAGGATCATACAATCATAGAATCACAGAACCATAGAATCATAGGATCATAGAGTGGATTGAGTTGGAAGGGACCTTAAAGGTCATCTATCTCCAACAGTCCTGTGTGGCAGGGATACCACACATTAAATCAGGTTGCTAAAAGCCCTCAAATCCTTATTTCTCTTTAAAAAAGAATGCTAGAAGGGTCTTATAATAGATATTATGTAGAGGCAGAAACATTTGGCCTCTAATGAAATGACAAAAACTTATCAGCATGCAGTGCTGATTCATGTTCATGCCTCTGTAATATCACCTGATTAGAATTACTGACAATTGTATTAATCAACTTGTCCTTTCCACAATTAATTACACCTAGGCGAAATGTCTGTAAAATGCTATTATTCAGATTTGATAATGTTTTATCCCCATATTTTCTACTGTTTAGAAGATTACCCAAAGAATAGAACCATGTTTGGTCCCTGGATTTTTAGAAGAGGTCTCAGGGGGTCATGTTAGGGTAACCAACACTGCAAGGAAAAGAGGTTTTGTGCTTTCTCTGGTCTCTCCAAGGGAGAATTCATGCCAATTTATTTTTGGAGAAGCAGCAGATGTGCACCCATTCTTTATCTTCATCCACCAAAAACAATAAATACACTTTACAATCAGGGGAAGCACCTACCTTCAGCATGGTTTCTATTGAAAATTTAAAAGTGGCACTGAAGGAGTTGCTGGGTGAAAGCACAGCATGTGTCTCCTATGTAAGCTGCACTGATATTGTATGCAAATACTGCATACTGTGCTTTTCAGGCAGCTCTTTCAGGTTCTTAGGAAATGGAAGTCCTTAGTGGAGAAGTTGGTCCAGCTTCTGTGAAGTGAGATGCTTGATTTAGATATATACATAGCACAACTCCTTAAGTTGCTTGTCAGGATTTGGGGGGTAGGGCAGCACTGGCAGCCTGCTGGGCTATGCCATATTTGCCTAACAAGCCTCACAATCTTTCATTAACATTACATGGAGCTGTGGATACAAAGCTGCTGTGGATGGTCTGTCAGTGACAGGGCATACCTTGGGGCAAGTGGTGTGCAAAACAAACTCTTTGTAAAGGAGTCAGTCTCATTTGGAGTACTGTTCCAAACTCTCCAAATGCACTGTGAAAAGTGTGTGTGTTCATGGCATCAGCTACTCCAGTGTTAGAGCCTTTCTACGTCAGAGGGCAGGGACTGCAAGGAAAAGGTCATGGTTTGCCTGTATGGGTGATTTTTTATTTAAGCTATTGTGTCTGTACAGGATTTTTAATGTAGTGTACAGCAGGCAGGGCTTTATAAAAATCCTTGACTGCATGGGAAATGGAAAGTCTCCAAATTGCTTGTTCAACAGCAACAAAAATCTCTCTTTCCTTATAGTACAAATGTTCTATCAGGATGTTCAAATTTGCAAATACTGAGGAAACAAAATAAAATGGAGGAACTTAGTGCATTGAATACATGGCTAGGGATGTATTTTGCTATTGGTCCAGCAGAAACAAGTACACAGTTGCTGCTTGCATCAGTCTTGCTCTTGTGAGAACACAGAACTGTTTGGCTTTTGAATGGCACCAGCCCATTTGTGCACATGAAACATCAAAAGCCTCCAGAACCCACTGGATCTGCAGTTATGCAGAAAGGAGCTATGGCTGGACATTCTTCCATGTGTCCTACAACTCTCAACACAGGGAGTCTCACTAGATTCATTTGAGGCAGATGAGACCTCAGAGGAATGTGGTGGTGAGGAAAATGAGTCTAAGAGAATATCTGTTTACATAACACCATCTGTCTGTTTTCCCCATTTGCTAATCCTGAGCACTCCTGTCCACAGCAAGGCTGAGCTCTGCTACAGCCTTCTCCTTAGGTCTCTGACTTAATTTCCATACTGTCCACTTTCAGTCTTGAGACAGTCATGTTTATACTGTATTTTGGCAGGAGCTGAGCAGTTCTGCAAGTTACCTTATCCACCTCTGTGCCCCACTACACCAGCACTTCTTGAAGATATGTTTGTTCCAAGCACTTCTTGCAGATGCATCTGCACACACAACCTTTGACCTGAGCGAGTTATTAATAGAAAAGGCCTGCCTTTCTCAAGCCAATTGGCATGCAGCACACTGAACTTGCTGGATGGCTGTGTTGTTTCCTTCTTGCTGCCTGTGAGATGCACAGACTGTGAGCAGGACTGAGAAAACAGCTTTAGACCTTCCTGTGCAACCTGTACCAGGCTGGGTACTGTGGAGGGTGGAGGGAAGAGTGTCTCTTCTGGCTCCCCATTCCATCCTTGAACCAGAAGCACTGCTGAGAGTGACTCCAAACATACAATGTATTACATTATACCATGGTAGTTACACCCATTTGGGGTCATGGCTGTATTCATTCTGGGTACCAAGGACTTTGGGGACTGCTGAACAGAAACCTGCACCTTGTCATATGACTTCACCATCCTCAGCATGGGGGAAAAACAGCAGTGAGTTCCTCTGGGAAGCTGGGTTTTGCTGTTTTGGAAGGTCAGGGGAAATCCCAGGTCCCAACATTTTCTATCTCTGTGTCCCAGTTCCACAGCAGGGACTGGGTATCTCAGAGGGATGAATCTGGGGAATTTTAGGTCAGGAACAAGAAGTCATTATTGTAGGCACGAGAACACTCATGGTCATGTGTAGTGACTCCAAGGGACACTGACAATGTGACTTAATCAATAGAGTCCATCACAGTGCCAGAGAACCCTTAATCTTCCTTGGAATTACAGTCTGATGCACTGAAACTTGTATTATATTGTCTCTTGTCTGGATTTGCAAACAGAGGTGCAAAAGAAAAGCATTTAAAGACAGGTACAGATAACAAAATCCTTCCCAGGTGCATAAGTGACTTAGTTTAGGAAATTGTCAGCTTAGTCCCCAGCTTTTAGGGCTGACCTCTCGTAAATCAGCTTCTAAATCTCTCCTCTGTCCCTTTATTGGCCATGGCTCCTTTTAGGGCTGATGAGGTTTGCCTGCTTGCTCTTACCTTTCCTTTTTAAATCTTCCTGCCTCTTCTTACTTCGATTTATAGCTCTCTGGCCTAAACCTCCTTTTCCTTCCCACTTTCTAGAGCTGGATTTAAAAAGTGCAAAAATCTGGAAGCAGCTTGAATTTCTCTTCCCTTCCTTCCCTTTCCCATTATCTTCCTTTCTGTTTCCCTACACTGCTTTTTCCAGTTAATTCTACTCTTCTACTTTTCATGTTTTACACCATTGAAATATGATGAAAGACTGAACTACACAGAATTCATTGGCCTGAGCTATCCTAAAATGAAATTTTTGTGTATAGATTAATGAATCTCTATTAACAAT
The DNA here is from genome assembly GCA_013399915.1 of Illadopsis cleaveri. NCBI lineage: Eukaryota > Metazoa > Chordata > Aves > Passeriformes > Timaliidae > Illadopsis > Illadopsis cleaveri. The sequence goes on along the minus strand of VXBB01004069.1, from coordinate 345,898 downwards.
AACAATGTGAACTAGGGCTCTGATGTGGCTTCACCCTGGCCAGCAACTAAGTTTCACACAGCTGTTCACTCATTCCCCCTGGGCAGGTTGAGGGAGAGGATCAGGAGGGCAAAAGGAAGAACCCCTGTGGGTTGAGATAAAAGCAGTTTAATCAGTATAAAGCAAAAGCTGCTCACACAAGTAAAGCACGACAGAGAATACATTCACCACTTCCCATGGGCAGGCTGATGTTTGACAATCTCCAGAAAGGCAGGGCCCCATCACATATAAAGGTGACTTGTGAATACAAATGACATCACTCTAAACGTCCCCTTTTCCTTTTTCTCACACACCTTTATATGTTAAGCACGATGCCATCTAGTCTGGGATATCTGCATGGTCAGTTTGGGTCCCAGCTGTGCCCTCTTTGACTTCTTGTGCACTCCCAACCTCTTTACTGGTGTGGTGGGGTAGGAGCTGAAAAGGCCTTGACACTGCTCAGCAGTAGCTAAAACATCCCTGTATTATCAACACACCTTCCAGTAAAAATCCAAAACACAGTTCACTCTAGCTACTGTGAAGAAAATTAACTCTGCCTCAGTGAAAACCAGCACAGGCTGCAAAGTGATTTGTCCAGGTCACTGGCCCCTCTATTACATTCTTCAGGTGCTAGGGAGCAGGATGGCACAAGGGCTCCCAACTCTCTTTGAAGGACAGAACTTTCCTTCGTTTTGGTTGGTCATGGATCTTGCAGCAAGAGAGTGAGAAGCAGGGGGTAATGCGTGAAATGTAGGGCTACCTGGGAGACAAAAATGCTTCAAAATTCTGTTGTGCTTCTCCTTCTTAGCTTGCAGGAATTTGACAAGTTTACTCCATTGATGAGTAGAAAGAGTAGATTCCTATCAGAGGATAAAGGCAGTGTCTACCTGTGCTGAGAGTACTCTGTATGCTCAGTAAGGGAGTTGAAGCTGAGGGCTCCATATAGTCCCCTCCTGCTGTGCCCTAAGGGCATCCTCAGTTGTCTCCATAACACAGAAGTTATGACACTTGTCACAAGGGCTATATTATTTAAAACTAGGTGTGCAACAGTGCTTAGAAGAATCCTCTCTGACTTTATCTAAAAAGGCTCTTGCTATGGGAATTGATCAACTACCTTGAGCAGTGATGAGTTTACAACCACTGTCAAAGCCAGCAGGGTCCCACAGGGCTGGAAAGGCTTTCTGAGGGCTGAGTCTTTTTTTCTTGGAATAGCTGGTCTCCTACCACAAAGATTCAAACTTCCCTCTGGCTATTTAAGGAGAAGATCAATAGTTCTTACAAACACTTCATCTTTTTTTTTACATGAAAATATAGTTTAAAAAACGTTACACTTAGCTGGACTGTATCTCCTTGCACCTGGGTAATGGCATTTCAATATTTATATCATTCCTCCTATGGAGTACTACCAATACATTGTTAACAGAAAAACAGAACATAAAAATTGCAAACAAAAGGAACCCAATTTATTCTATTTCTAACTAAATTGATGGCTAAATTCTTAACCATCAGACCACTCAGTATTATTGTAAAAACTGAAATGAATGCCTGTCATTTCAGCACAGAGGTAACGTGTTCTCCCTAATAATATCTAGTTACTGGAACCTTGCAATATTGCCTATAAAATCTTTCATGATGCTAAAAGAAAAGCAGAATATATTCTTAGCGATGACATGTGAGAATTAAAATAAAATCAATTTCAGTGCATCAATGTATATAATCTATTTCCTTCTAAAGGCTTATCCAAAGACTTTTAATAAGCCTAGCCTGAATGAGCCTAGGAAGGCCAGGTGCTTGGCTGTGACATACTCTAGTAACTAAATTGCAGCAGGTGCTTGACATCCTATTTTCAGGAGAAAAATAGCCTGGCTAAAAGGATAATAAGTTAAATAGTACTATTCTTACTGTTCTCTGCAAGCAGAGCTTGGTTCAGAATGATTGGGGTGTAAAAGGTGTCTGCATATGAGAAGACAGAGCTGAAAAATTGGTGATAGGTAGGCTTCATGTTCAGTATGTAGTGTGAAAAGACATTAAAATATTGCAAATTGAAATGCTTACCTTTGTCTTTCACATTACAAAACACTCTTTCACATTACAAAAAGCCATAGTACATTAGTCAGCTTTGCAGGGAGTTACAAACTTGATTTAAAAGTTGTATGATTCATCAGTACATAATAATGTTTAAAAGTCAAAATATAAATACTTTTTCTCTTCCCATTTTACTATGAACATGGACAGATTTCCTTCCCAAAATTTCCAGCTGATTTTATTTTAGGTTAAATATTTTCCCCATATTTATGTGTGCCAGAAGGAACCTTCTCTGTGGAGATTAAAGGATTTTTAGCCTTGCTGTGCCTTTGTTATGACTCAGCTGAGATGGATGAAAACTATGCCAGAATTACTTGTGATGATGGTTAAAGCTCAGCCTGAGGTGAAGTTCAGTGAACACTGGTAAGTCAGGCATACACAGCTGTAGATGTTCATCGGCCTAGGATTATTAACTCTCACAATGTTTGTGGACAGTTAACAGGTTGCAGTGTGATACCTGGAGCACTGTCCCAGCACAGAAGAGTGTGTTCAGCTAAACTGCCTGGCTCTAACATTCAGCTAAGGTGGGCATCACTGCAGGAGCAACAGAGCCTTCATCCTTGGGAAAGGGAACAAGTCTGATCCTTACAAATGCCTTTAAATTCAAGATCGTCTGGGGTGGCAGTTCTGGCTTCTTTTTTTCCNATCTCTGAGGGTCAGCACCTTTTAACACAGAAAGCCTGAAATTCTCAGCCTCCAGGGTTCCAATAGTCTGAAGCCACACAGACATTTAGTAATCAAGCCCCATAGGACACATATTTTATTTATTGTAGCAATATGTTAACATTTCTATTATTTAGTGAAGCTTATCTGTAAATAGGCATGTCTCCATAATAAAAACCCTCCTGCAATATGTTGTTAACAATTAGAAACCAGTCTTCCAATATGTTACGGGCAACCTTTATACATGGTGCTTCATGCTGTTGAAAATAATAGCTGAAATGTGCATTAAATCATACCAAAAATGACCATGCAATTATCTGTGAACCATTTGATACTGGTAAGGAAATGGTCACTGAATACTACAGGTCTGGTTTGGGATAAGTTTGTTCTGGCAGAAGAAAGAGCCTGTATGCCTGCCCAGTCTTTTCATGCCTTTCTCTCTGCTACACTGCCAGAAATATTACTGACCAGATTCTGGCTGCTTGGGCTCCATAATGAGGCAAGAGTGTATGGCAGGGTTGGATTCATAATGTTTGTGTCATTCCAGAACAGTTCCAAGAAACAAACATTTGGGTAAGAAGTAGACGAGTCACATTATGGCCTGTTGATTCCATGATCAAAAGAGCCTTCTGCTGCTCTTTGCTTTATTTCCCATGTTTTCTCCAAAGGGATATAGTGTAAGAACGACCTCTTCCTGCAGCTGACCAGTGATCTAATTTCTATAGTTTTATTGTGGTTGATGACTACGGATCTGTGGAAAAGGTTACAGTTACTTTAAAAAAAGAAAAATCTGCAAAACTTTCAACACCGTTGAGTCTGATAAGCAGCAATGCTTATCAGCTGCCTTAAATTGCTGTGGGATGAGTAATTTGTCTTTGATAATTTAGAGTTTCTGTGACACTTTCCTTCCTTCTTTGCCCAGTGTTTCATTTGGGCAACATGCTTAATCTATGTTTGCTGATGTTTATGGTCTAATGCAAACTGACAGCAGGTGCAGAAAAAGTAAATCCCCATCTGCATAAAAATCTTGCTGACATTCAGAAGCATGCTGTTTCACTGTAATTTTCATAGACAGGTGATTTTTCATGGTACCTCCAGAAGGTTCCTCCCACCTCCCTGCTGTTACCTCTGTTTTCCTACCTGCTGCTATCACAAGTTATGGCTTTGTTTGTAGCCCTGCATGAGGCTCCATTTTTAAGCATATATATCTGTTTTGTTTGATGGGGTCTCCTTCAGATTCAGGCCAGGTATGCGTTTATATTTCATGGCTTGCCTCATGACTTTGGATGTTCTGGCAGACAAAGAGGCCTCCTTAGAAATACCATTGCTCTTCACTAGGACAAGGGGATGCTGTAATGAAGGTTTTAAAGCAGGGGTGGAGATCCTACATCCTGGGGGTGAGACCCTGTGACAGGTTCCTCATGTTTCTGGCATGATATAGCGATTGGTGTTAGGTTTTGAGGAGGTTTTTTATTTTTATTTTTTCATTACTATTGTATAGCAATATATAAATATGATATGGTTAGCTTTTGTTCTAAGATTTGCATTGGTGGTTTGAAGTTAAGGAACAAGCAAAAATCATAACAAATTGTTTCTAAAAATGGGAATGTTTTTGTGGTTGAGTATTTTACTGTGTTTTAAGAATCAACATTAGTCTCCTGTCTCTTTTTATATACCTAGAGGAGGTAAGATGGCTTCCTTTCTTTGCTTTGCCCTCCTTATTCTCTGAGGAAACAGAAAATTAAATGGTTTGTATGCGAATATTTATGATCAGCAAATGGAATAGGTCTTATTCCTCCCGCTAAATTTTTTTGAATAATATGTGTGAGTGCTCTTAGAGGTTACACAGGATTTAAGTCACATTATACAAGTAAATAATTTTCCCTCAAAAAATTTTAACTTAATAGGTAAAGAAAAAGAAAATAAAAGGCACAGTCTTACTGACTGTGATAAATTGCTGCAGGAATCAGGAAAAGAAAACTTTATTCCTAGCCAAGTAAAATACACTGGACCATGTTATCACTTGGTAAGACTATTTCTTAAAATGAAATAATCTGATATCCTTCAAGAAGTACCAGAGATGAAATACAAAAAATGGCTTAACAGGAAAGTTACAGAGGGTCATACTTACAGATTTAGTAAACAAAGTAGTATGATACTGAACCAGATGACATACAAAGAAAGATTTCTATATAGAGCAGGAAAGCTTCAAAATTCATTTTTAAAAAATGAAATTAAGAAACATCCCCACCAAAATACAAAAACCCCCAACAATGAAATGGTGCATTTCAAACACTAAAAAGAACATGAGAAAGAAGAATTTTGTTTAAGGTACTTTTAATTTTTTTGATTTGCTGGTTGTCTGTTTTTGTTTAGTTGTCTGAAAGGCTAGGGGCTTTTTTATGATATAAATGTATATTTCCATATATAGTTTTTAAAACTTTAAGTTATTTAATCTGATTTTCAGTTAAAAACAAAACAACAACAAAAAACAAACAGGAAAAATCAGATAAGTTTGGTTTCTGGTTCAAATACATAAAATGAAAATCAGAAAATAATTAAACCAAACCACATGAGAATAATCTCAAAGCAAGCTGAAGCTAAACCAATAGTAACTCAGGGTTAGCTGTGCCTATACAACAAAGGCAAAATACAATACAGCAGGGAAAAGCTGTGGGAAGAAATGCATTAAAACATTATCCATTATAGTATGCCAGAGAAAAATGAGACCCTGTCCTTCTACATTTCTCAGAAAGGCTTTTGGGTAGAAATCAGCAACTAGGAAAAGCAAATGCTTTGCTATCATCATTCTGGTAACTATTTTAAACACATTGGTAACTAGAAGATGTCCCTGAAAAATGTGGGATTGAATGGCAGCTGTAGCTGAGGATTCCCTTGTAAATTAAGTCTTTGTCAGGACTCCAGTTAAAGGAAGGGCAAGGTTATATTGCTAGGCAAGCTGGAAAGAAGGTATTGAATAGCTTGGATTCTTTAAATGTTAAAGGGATTTGTCTCTGAGCACTCATAAAATATGGGATGGTGATACATGCAAATGAAAGTAAATGTGAATATAAAGTATTTTCAATGTTTTTGTACTAGTAGCCAGAAAAACGTCCCACTTAGCAAGGAGACAAAAGCCTAGAGAGGCTGAAGACAATCACTAAGTCAAAATTTAATATAGATGTATGACTAAAAAATAAATACTAGGTAAGATAAAAGGTGAAAGAGATTGACAAGACAAAACTACAATTAATAATTGATCAGTCTGCTGATTATACTTCAAAATATGAGGGACCTTCTGACAGCAAAAAAAACAAGAGTCTTTGTTTCACTACAGATTTTGTAGTCTTAGCCAAGGAGTTGAAATCCAGAATTTGTCTCAAAGAATATTAGTTGGAGAATTCTACACAAGGTTTCATTTTTCTCATTTAACTTGCAAGGGAATTAAGTAATTTTTTATGATGAATGCTTATTCTATTCTAAACATCAGGCTCGTAAAATCTCACTAATTATATGACATAGATTAGAATTTCCTGACTTCAGTTGCCACTATCAAGTTAATTATATGCATAAAAATCTGAAAGGAAAATAGAAAATTGAGTAATTCAGTATAGTTTTCCCCTTCAGTTGTTTTTACTTCAGGTAAATGTTAAGGCAGACAGCCTTGCACAACTGAAGACATTATCTACAACTGATATACCTAGCCTAAATATTTCATAAGTGGAATTTCTTTCAACATTTATTGTTACCCTTGTTAGTTTCTGCTTTTATCTTTACTATTAATATTGCTGATGCTAAACTTCTTTTGGTCCCATTCTCACTACTATGGAATCATAAAATACTATTCTTGTGACATAATGGACTTTTCTTCAGCAATCAATGGTGGTGTGATAACGCAAAGGTATTACAAATTGGAATAAAGAGTAAATCATCAAAAAATGAAAATTCAGGTCCCTAAATAATGTAAGCTAAGAATACTACTGAAAACATTAATATTTTAAAATTGTGACATTTCTGTTTTTCCAAGCAGTTTCCATTAAATTAAATGTCAATATTAGTGGCATATTATTTATAAAGTCATTTGAAGAAAAATGTGGGAGAGCATATATGAGGAAGAATTTCTGCTAAACAGTTTGTAACTAAAAGCACAAATATGTCAATACAGATGAAGAGCTGTTATTTTGTTGTTTGATTCTTATTAAACAATAAGTCTGATGGAGTCAACGCATTGCCAGAAGATACCCACCAAAATTCTCAAAAGACCAGGCTACAATACAGTGGCACATAAGAAACTCTGTCTGGTGTAGCTCTTGTTGAAATTTCATGCTTACAAGGGCACACTCCTGAGTGTGAACTGAGAGTAGGTGCCCTCCCTTGGGCTATCCTGCACCTTCACCCTCTTTTGCAACCTCTTCTAATCTTATGGATTGCTTCAGGTTTCAGAACACTGGAGATCAACCACACATGCTCCAGCAGACCTAGCTCATCCAGGTACTTGCATTTCTTTTAGAGTCTTATTACACTCACAGCTTTCTATGTTAAAAATATTACTTAATAAGAGGCTAGCAGAAAATGGGTTTGATGAATACACTGATTTTGGCTGGGGTAGGGTTAACTTTTTTTACAGTGCCTGGCATGGGGCTGTGTTTTAGATTTGTGCTGAGCACAGGATTGATAATACAGAGATGTTTTTGTTATTACTGAGCAGAGCTCACACAGAGCCAAGGCCTTTTCTGCTTCTCCTCCTGCCGCACTGGTGAGGAGGCTGGGGGTGCTTGGGAGGCTGGGAGGAGACACAGCCAGGACAGGTGACCCCAACTGACCAGAGGGATATTCCAGACCATGGGACATCACCCTCAGTATACTAAGTGGAGGGAAGAAGGAGGAAAGGGAGATGTTCAGAGTGATGACATACATCTTCCCCATGTTCCTCTGAGGGATGAGACACCACTTTCCTGGAGACACTGAATACCTGCCTGTGCATGGGAAGCAGTGTATACATTCCTCGTTTTGCTTTGCTTGCTTGTGCAGCTTTTGCTTTCCTATCCTTCCAGGTCTCTCCCCAGTCCTACTGATGGGGGAAGTGGCTGAGGTTAAACCACGACAGTAAGTTAATTTAATAATTTTTCTTCTTATTTTCAATCAGTATTGATTTTTAACTCAAGCTAAAAACTCTGTGTGTCTTGCATTTTATTTGTTTTACCTGTCTGCTCAGTTGACCTTTTGACGCCATCTATTAAAGGTGCTGAAATCTTGCTCTGTTGTGGGTTCTGAATCTGGCTTAAACCAGTTTGGGTAGTTTAGCAGAATCAACATTTATTAGACCAAAGTCAATGGTCCTGAATGTTTGCTGATAGTCTGGAACTTCTGGAATTGTACCTTTCTGTCTTCATTTCTTGTTGAATAAACAGCTGAATTAATTTGAATGCCACAGTAAACTGTGAGGTTTAAAAAAAAAAAAAAAAAAGAATATCTATTATTTGATTGCTATAAATTATTACAAATCAGGTAACTCTCTCTGTCTCATGGAGACATGTAGTCACCTCCCAAGACACATTGTCAGAGTGAATGCACTGGATATGGTTAATTTTGGTGCATGCATTTAATTGCTTCCCACAAAAGAAGTTATCACAATGAGAGGCTGGAACCAACTTTATAAAACTGTTACATCATGAGTAGGTATCACTGGGTTTTTTTGTGTACATGGAGCAGTGAGGGGGAAGAGGAGCAAAGCCAGCTGTACTGAATTTGGGAATTCATCCTTTCTATAATCCCAGCCTGATACTGAAGAAAACAGAAGCTGCAAAATCAGAGGAAGTACAACTTTTCGGAGGCATTGCCTTTTAATTTGTCCGTTTCTTTTTGACCCCAGATATGTTTAACAGGTATCTGTGGTAACACTGCTCTCTAGCTGGTAACTTATGCAAGGCTTGTTTATGGGATCCCTACCTGTGTGGAGATAATGACTGCAGTCAGTCCAATCTGTTTGAGTTGTATGGATTACATTTATAGATGAAAGATGTATATAACTGGTATTCTCTTATATAACTGGTTGTGGATGTTTATGTGGCTAAATTCAGTTTGCCTTATATCTGAGAAATAAGTAGAAATAATTCAATAAAATCTTTTCTACAGAAATCAAGATTCTGGCATCAATAGTTTCCTAAACTATTACCTACCCATTACCAGGACAGAACTGGTATCAGGTAACAGTGACCTATTACCAACTACACATTAAGTCCAACTATCAACTAAAGCAAATACCCCTTTTGCGTTAAACATGATATACAGCCTTAGCATGTGAACAGCTTTTTAAGTTCAAGGCTGACACCTTACATTAATCTCATTCTGCTTTCAGAGGGCTGTAAATCCTCTTGAGGTGACTTTCAGAGAAGGCTACGCAGAAAATTTAGACCTGAACTATACCTTAGCATGTACCAGAGCAGTAATATACATGCAAGTGCCATCACAGATTTCTACCAGTTCTTACCACATGGCTCCTGAACTTTCCTGCAACAAGGGTAGACTGGATTTGCTGGTGACCCCAAGGTGTCTTTAGAGTAGATTGAAGCTGGTAGTTAAGCTACCAATAATAGGTGTGTATGTGTGCATGTGTACACACAAATAGAGCCAATCTGCTGATTTCAGCCTGTTTTGTCAAAGTGCTGTGTAAATATCACATGATTGTGGAAGCTTTCAGTCTAACTTTTTGATGAAAGATGTCAGACAGACCAGGCAGGGGTGCTGAGATAACTTCTGAGTACCAGAGGGGGCCATGTGTTCTTTATTTCAGCGTATTGAAATCATAACAGAGACAGATTGCAATGCCTATGTTAAACAAAATCATGATGTCAATTTAGTTCTTTGTGGCAAAGCTATCAATCAGAACCAGCACTTCTGTTTGTTATTCCAGAAGTGAAATGGAGACATAAAAGAAAATTACACTTTGGGAGATTAGAATTAAATAACATTAGTTCATCAGCTTGCACTTATGCTATCTGGCTATGCACTTTTTTAGACAGAGTCAATCTGATACAGTTAGAAAACATTAAATCAATATATAAAAATGTTGTCAAAGAGTAAGAATCACATATTTACTCTGGGTTAGCACCAAAGACATTAACATTTGAGAGTCAGGTGTTACAGTGCCCTGAATCTTTGCCTTACTAAACTTCTCACTGTACCACAGTAGTTTGAAAATGAGAGGATGAAAAGCCACTGGCCAGTCTGGGAGTGACAGGAAAACACACATTGAAATACTGTGCACTGTGCATCTGTGATGCACCAATTGCACTAACCTGTGCTCTGCTGATTTAGATGTGTAGCTTTCCCACAGTGTGCAGAGTAAAGTACAGCACCTCCCATAAACACCTCCTAAGTGCAAAGGAAACTCAGTAAAAGCAGCCAGTAACTGCCAGACAATCAGTCATATTTTCAGCCTGTCTCTTCTCCAGCTGTTGAGGTAATAAACAGGAAACTATTGCCATTTGAGACCTACAGTCCAAAGCTGCCCTTAACAATGTAGGGCTGACTTTCCTCTTTTTAAGGTGTTTTTCCTGAAGCATATCTGCTTCTGTCATGCTGGAGAAGCCTCTTAAAAGTTTGTCTCTATAAAATAAAGCTAATCTGTAGGTCACGCCCTACACATTATAAGAATAAAGAAGAATAAAATATTGTGTGCTAACTCTTGATCTGTGCCTGAAGAATGTTTAAAGCAAAATGGCCACTGGAGTGTCTGAAAGTTGTGCTTTGTTTGCTTTGGTAGGGTGCTCTAAATACCTGCTTCCACCTGGCTGTGGAAGTAGGCTGTTTATCACTTTTCCTCACTGTACTCCTGAGTCTTGGCTTAGTTAACAGAACAGCTTCAGCCATGGAGGTGAAGAGTGCAGGAAAGGGGATGCACTGGTGGGACATGTACATTTTTCTCCCAACTGATTGAGGTGGTAATCTTCCTTTCTTGATTCCTGAATGAATGTTTTAGCCTTCCAACTGTTTTATCAAAGAGACAGGGGAGAGGAAAGGTACTAGTGCTGCATTTGGAAAGCAATCTAAAATAACTGTATTCCATAGGAGCCTGAGGCTACCTACGCATTAACTAAACTGAGAAAACATCTAAGAAATTCAGCTTTACAGGACACATAAGCTAAGTTGTAAATTCCAGTAGGGTTCATTTGAGAGAGTTAAAGGAAGCAACCTGGGTAGAAAGAGTACATGCAAAAAGTAAGATGCTTTGTTAACCTAAATTCTTTATCTACTGCCCTACACAGCTTGATGTCAAGTCCTTCCCTCTCTCCCTACCCCATCTGGTAATCTGTGCTTAAAAGTTGCTATTCAAAAGCTGCCTGCAAATCGCTCAAGCAGCAAATTCTAAAAATCTGTAATTCATTGTCAATAGTTGCTGTGTGCCATTTTGTCTTGCCAAAAACTAAGACTGTTCTTACATGCTATGGAACATGGATAATTTGTAAGTTTGAACAATAGGCACTACCCCCTGCAGGTATAATTCACCCTACCATGCATAAAGCAAGCAAGTTGAGTAATTAATGATCATGATTTAAGAATTCAAGTAGACAGTGTAACAACTATACATCAATGTTTCATTTCTAGTAAAAGCTGTATACCAGCATTTCCAATGTTCTATGATTCAACAAGAAAACATTAAGAGCATATTTCAGGATAAAGACTATGTATCAATACTTCTGGCCCAAATTCTGATTACAGAAGTATGCATGTATTATAGATGGGCATCTGGTGGGTAATACTTAATTTTCCACAGTGAATATATTATTTTGTCTAGCTGGGCTTTCACTTCAGAAGAAATGAAACACTGCCTGAAGAGGTAATGTACCTGGAAAAAACTGGGCCACATACATCTCTCCATCTCAGGCAGCTACAGTAGGAAAGTGCTTACCCACCTCTGCAGTTCTAATGTCTCAAATGGAGTAAAATTCCACACCTTTTATTGAAAGCATTGAACCAGCTAGCTCTGGTTATGGTTTGACTTAAGTGTCAAATTATGACAGAAGCCAAAAAAATCTGTATTTATTATAGTTCTTTGGAGTTAACTACAAACAATTAGATATATCCCAAAAGTCAGTAGGTATTCCAGTAATTGTTGTTTCTATAAATATTTTTGTGCTTATCTTTTTAAATAGACTTAATAACTCAGGATTTTGACTGTTGTTTCATTATCTTTTGCAGCTTAAATAGTCCTTATGGAAGAAGAGTTTTCCTTCCTCCAGTATCACAGAATCACAGAATTACCTTGGCTGGAGAAGAATTTTGAGATCATAGAGTCCAATCTATGACCTAACACCACCTTGTCAACTTGAGTATGGCACTAAAGTGTTTTTTCAAATGCCTCCAGGGATGGTGACACTGCCACCTCCCCGAGCAGTCCATTTCAATACCCCATCTCTCTTTCTATGAAGAACTACTCCCTNTGCAGAGTCCTCCTACCCTCCAGCTGATCAACACTTACACCCAACTCGGTATTTACTGCTATTTTGCTGTGGCAGACTCAATCCCCTCATTTGGACCATCAGAAAAGGCACTAAACAGGACTGGGCCCAGCACAGACCCCCGAGGGACACCATTGGTGACTGATCCCCACCTGGATGCAGAACCTTCACCACCATACCTCAGGCCCAGCCAACCAGCCTGGTCTTAACCCAGTGAGATGTATGTACATCAAATACCATGTTTCTGCTGAGCCTGCTGTGAATCAAATTAAACTGTGTGCATTGCATGGTCTGAACCAGTAACCTTCACTGCTTAATCTTTGTGTAGGCCTTCAATACCTTTTGGCACAGAAATGTAGGACTGCAAGTATTTTGACCCTGATAATGACAAGTGTAAGCACCTAGTCAGTCATAAAGCAGATGGAAATTCATCTTGTTTCCAGAGAAACATGCGGTCTTATTGTAAGAAATTTTGAAATACATGGCAGAAGAGAGCCACTCTGTCCCCTTCCAGTTACTGTGATTTCTCAGTAGAACTGTCAAAAAATACAGATGATTTATTAGAGCTAAAAAATATTTTCATAAATATAAAATTAGTTAGAAAGACATGTGCACTGCAATGACCTTATCGATTAGCTTGAAATATTTTAGCATTTCACATGTTCTACCTCTCTTGTGTTTCTCTTAAGCTTCTGGTAGAAGATTTGCATTGTACAGGATGCCATTTAACAGTTCAATAAAAGCCCCATTTATGCCAATAAAGGTATCAAAATGTAATAGAAATGCAAAAATCTTCCCAAGCACAGAGGTGTGGCTGACAGGTCACTAGTTTGCAGGGTTTGCAGCTTGTCCTTCTTTCTTGCCTTTTTAAAGATGGGTACTCTTTTCCAGTCATCTGGGATTTGCCCATGACTTTTCAAATATCCTGGAGAACTTGGGAACTACATCAGCCTGTTCCCTCAGGACCGTGGGATGCAGCCTGTCAGGTCTCATAAGCTTATGTATGTTCGGGTTCCTCAGGTTGTCACACATGAGATCGTTTCTTACAGCGGGTGGGATTTTGTTCTCCCAGTCCCCATCCTGCTGTCCATCCACTTGAGGGTGTGAGAAGAGAGTTTACCATTGAACACTGGGGAAAAAACATTAATAAGTACCTCAGCCCTCTCCTACATTGTTACCAATTTAACAGCTTTGTTTGTCAGAGGCCCTCTTTGGCCTCTCTTTTCTGGTTAACGGAGCCCTTCCATCCTTGGTGCCCCTGTCCAAGTTCAGTTCCAGCCTTGCCGTGGCCTACCTTACCCTAACTCTACACAACCAAACTTCTCTATACCCTTGCAAGGTTATCTGTCGTAGTTTCCAGCATGCATCTGCTTCTTTTCCCCTTGTTTTACCAGCAGTCTCCTAGTCAACCATGCCAGTGTCTTGCCTTACTTGCCCAATTTCTTGCTCTGGGAATTTCTAGCTCTGGCATCCTATGGAAGACTGTCTTAAAGACGTGCCAGTTGTGTCCTGCTCCCTTGCCCCTGAAGACAATCCCACAGGGATCCTGTTGACTATCTCCTAGAGGATCTGGAAGCTCGCTATCCTAAAGTTCAGGGACACATTAACTTTTCATTTTTAATTCTGTATCTTTTTAAAAAACTCCTTAGTCAACTTGGGTATTGCCTCAGGAGACCCCAAAACTGTGTATTCTGTATTTCCTCTATGCTAATCTGTGCAGGGTGTTTTGAAGGTCATTTTAAAGCTCAACAACCTGGGAAACAGCACTTACCTGTTTCACACCAGGTTCACAGAAGGGGGCTGGTGAGGTTCCTTTAAAAATGGGAAATGGACGTGTATGAGCTCTCTTTCATTCCCTCTGGGCTACTGAGGGGATTGCCTCTGGCAAGTCTCTGAGTTGCAACCTGAGAAGCTGCATGTTGTAGCCCAAAACTGTTCCGGACCATTTTTGTCACTTTGAACTACTGGACTGGGCCTGCTTCCTTTTGGTGCTTGGCAGGAGGATTTCTTCTCCCCTGAAAGGCAGCAGTGACTTGGAGTTGCAGTGACATTAACTGTGTCCATTCAGGCCACAGGAGGCCGGGAGGCTGACATCGCAGGCCTGGAGCTTCGCAGACATGCCAGCACGCCCATGTGCCACCAGCATTGCTTCACATGCTCCTTTTTTTGTTCCAGGGAGAAGGTTGTGCTGAGGAGGGATTGGACCTGCAACTTGCTGGGAAATTTCTTCCAGTGTTTTTGGCAGCATTGGAGCCTTATGGACAAAAACCCTTTTTCTGTCCCTATTCCCCATTGTTGAAGTGAAAGAGTCCTTGAGCCATGGAGATTCGGCTGCTGTCTTGTTGTTTTTTTTTTTTCCCTTTGTTCTTTCTCTCTGCCACATGGTCTCGAGAAAGGGACTTTGCCACCATCTTGTGTTTTTCCTATGGCCCATGCAGGCAGCTACACTAGCCACCATCTTGGAAGGAGGGACTTTTCCACCCTCTTGTTTTCTCTGACCCTCAGGAATCTGCAAGACTGGGTACCTTTGTATCTAGTGGTTATTGCTGTTATTTTAGTTGCGGCTGTTTTTCTTTTTTGCAAACTGTTGTCTTCTCACTTATATCTTCTCGCATTTGTCTCTCCTTATTGATGAAAGGGGACTGGTTAAACCCAAGGGGGTGTAAGTAATTTTGGAGTTTTCACAGCACATAATTGTCTTAAACTAAGATACTTTTGTGGATGACTAAGTAATAATTTGTTTGAGATTTGTGTTTTCAAATCACACTAGATATTAATACGATATGACATTACATATTTAAAAATCTCTGGTCAAATATATCAGTTTTACAGTATTCAGAACTGAATGTTATCCCAAAATGCATGTTGCTATTCAAACATACATATTCTCCAGAGAACAGAAAGAAAGGATAAACTATAAGGTTAGATCTCTTGATTCTATTTTCATGTTTTAAATAACACACTGGCTCATTCACATAGCCAAAACAGTTTGGCAAATCAAAATGAAACAATTATTTCAAGTTAGACAAGTAGTGATTGTGCATATTTTAGTATATCTATCCAACTACAGATCTGGATAAATACTGTGACTGTGAAAAGAACATTTGTAAATGAAAAGATTTTTGTTCAACAGAATTGTTGCAATAAGAAATTCAATCATTTGCAAAACATTCTCAGCATTATTTAACATGTAACATCTTAACATCTTAGAAATTAATTAACACTCAAATAAATTATTTTATATATAAAAAGACTGATTATGCATCAAGTTGCATCGAGTGGTTCTCTTTTTTTTTTTTTTAATAGATATGCACAAATATTTCTGTGAGCCTTCAGCAGCTGATGTTACATAAATGACAAAACCTGTCACAGCAGTCACACCTACATGTATAACTCACTTTCTTACACTTGCACTGAGACTTCTCAGAGGGGACAGAGGTGCACAATCACAGCTGGCCAGCCTCAGATCCTGATGAAATCACTCAGCAAGGCAAAGGGCAAACACTCTTCCCTTCCAATGGCCCTCTGGTCTCCAATATACTTTCTCACCTCCGTTTTCTCCATGGTAGAAAAGTTCATGGATTACTTTACATTGCTTGTCTTACATAAAATTTGTACTCATTTAATGAATTAGACTTTAGTTATACACAACTATAGTGTGTTTGCATTAACTGCTATGTAAAATATAATGGTGGGTTAATAGCAGGATAATTTCCCCATGGAAAAGAATTATGACTTTGACTCTCCTGGAGTCAGAATAAAATGCTGCAGGGATAAGAGACCTTATTATCATTAACTCCCTAAATCCTACCATAACAGATGAACTGAAAAATAGCTTATGTGCTTTGGAT
>VXBB01004069.1:290757-311935 GCA_013399915.1 Illadopsis cleaveri | reverse complement strand
TTTTTTTTTTTTTTTTAATTGTTTTTTATTGTTTTTTGGTATACACACAAGTGTTCTAGCTTATGTTGGGAGCCTCTCAATATTATGGTATCACCAGCAGTACTGTACTATTGCTAAGCTCCTTTAAAAACAGTGATGTGGGCTTGAAATACTCTTCAGTCTAAAACACACAAGGTCCTACTGCCAAATTTTAAAATTTGTTCCTTCAGATTTGTCAGGTTTTTTTCAGTTCTTCTCTTGCAGCTGTGGCGTTTAAAATTCTTTTTGGTACTTTATAATAGTTGGGTGGTATTGGGTTTTAAGCTTTATGACTGGTGTGAGACTAGTGCTTCAAGTCATAAAATGCTGGTGGTTCTTTTTTTGTGATAGAATGGAAGCAAAAAATTGCACAAGGTAGAAAAAAGGTGAGAAACATGGGAATGTGGTGGCAAATGAGCTGTGCTTTGAAATCAAGCCAGGAACCTATCTTGGCTTTTGGTTTACTGAGCTAAATAAGGTTTTACTTACACTTTCCTAAGCAGANTTCTCTGGGGCATGGAGACACATGGTTGAGGGCTTAATCTAAAACAGCCATGTGCTCCTGCTTGATGTTTGAAAATATCTGTACAGTAGTAATGTTTGCAGCTCTCTGCAACTTATTTTCAAGAATCTGGTGGGTATAAATAAGCCTATAACCAGAACATCTTTCTTCTCACTTGGAATAAGTGAGAAGTGAAGAAGCAGAATCATACGTTGAGTTGCATATTTGATTTTTTTGCGCTAGGACTGTTTAGATACTTAAAATTCTTCTGGAAGGAGGTGGGTGAGGAACTGATAATTACAGTCTTCAAAATCTGAACGGTTTGCAAAAAGGATTGAGAGGCCCTTTTGCACCCTTGAGATTTTTCAGGCTGGTGGATGTTGTCCTGAGGCTAATCTTCAGTATCCCTTAGTGTCTGTACGACCAACTGTGAAACTAAAGAAGTGTCTTTTTTGAAAAGCTGCAGCTCTGTAGGAGGAGTACAGCCTGAGTCCACCATAGTCTGCTGCCTTTGACAGTGTGTTGGCTAGATGTAAGATGCTTTGAGCTAAATGTTGGTAAACATAACAAGGTGTGTTGCTCTTGTACTCTGAGGGAGCTCTGTATGATGGGGCTGCTTTGCTAGCAATAACAACTTGTGTAAAGTTGAGTTTGTAGAAGGGAATAAGAGTCTGAAGTCTTGAGGCGTAAATGAGAAGCACAGTGTAAATGAGGAGGTCCTTGAGCTAGGAAGCTGAGCAGCTAGGTAGCCTTTTTCTGCAACAATTTGTGCAAAGGAGTATCTTGCCTCTTGGTTGCGTCACAAATTATGCACTCTGTCCCCCGTTCCCAAAGCACAACTGTGCTCAAAGATTGCATTAATACATATCCAATACTTGGTTTCTGATCATACTGTTTTTGTTACTACCTGGAGCTGGCAAACATTAAGTAGCAATGCTTTTCTATACAAGGCATGACAAAAAGATTTACCCTTCATTTAGAGCAAAAATCTGAAATGCAGAATTGGGGAATTTAGGAATAAGGGGCACAAAGACTGTGAAAAGATTACTAGTGAGAACTGAGTCCCTAAGGTTTTCTATTGAATCTTCCTTCAGTAAAATTGCTCTGACACCAGGCTTACATCCATTATAACAAAGCAGATGCCTGTTATTAAGAACTTCAGTAGTGCAAGGTCTGCCTGTTCTGTTGGGTCAGGAACTGACTTGCTCAGGCTTTGTCTTAAGAGAAATACCAGTCTTTTTAACAGCTTCTTTAACAGAGAAAGAGGAAGGGAGGAAGAAATTNATTCTTTTTGGTACTTTATAATAGTTGGGTGGTATTGGGTTTTAAGCTTTATGACTGGTGTGAGACTAGTGCTTCAAGTCATAAAATGCTGGTGGTTCTTTTTTTGTGATAGAATGGAAGCAAAAAATTGCACAAGGTAGAAAAAAGGTGAGAAACATGGGAATGTGGTGGCAAATGAGCTGTGCTTTGAAATCAAGCCAGGAACCTATCTTGGCTTTTGGTTTACTGAGCTAAATAAGGTTTTACTTACACTTTCCTAAGCAGAAAGGAATGCCCTCATCAAACTTTCTATCTGAAAGACTGTCTGGCTCCAGCCAAGGAGCAGTGGGATGAATGCTTTGCCCTCCTATGCAAATGTAACTAAGCTGATGAACTTGCACTGTTCAGAAGTGACCTACAAGTACCTCAAGGGTTAAAGCTTAAGTATTCAGCAGTGTAAACAGCCTGGCTGCCCTTGCCACAGGTTTCTTTACTGAGTAACTTAAATTTCAAGTGGGAACCAGGGATGAATGCAAGACATTTTTCTTAACGGATAACATGTATAGTCTTGAACTAGAAAAAGAGGTTTTGGGTTTTTTTTGCCTTTCTGATCAAACAGCTCTGGAAGTGACTTCCAGGAGAAGCAAAAAAACCCAACCACAAAAGAAACTACGAAAAACCTGTTCCAGAATTACTAAGTGTGTATGAAAATAATTGATTCCAGGATGGGAACTTCTATAGCCAAGGGAGATTCACTATTGCCTGACAGAGAAGCTTCTGTGTAAGACAGATTTTGCAGAGTTTTATTTAAACAACTGTGTATATCTCAAGATACCCTTTTAATAATAACATAATAATTTAATATAATACAATAATTTAATATTAAAGTATCTTTAATTTTTAGGGGGTGGTGCTTCTATACCAAGGAACAAATTTCTGTTGCAAGGCCATGCTGCCATGCTAGTGGGTATAATTAATTGCACTTTGGCTATTAATGATTCTATTGTTTTTAATAGCCTTGCAGTCCTGAGGAAGAGAGCTTGTGGGTGAATGAAACAGATGAACTACTGCACTAAACTGCTAATTTGATTTTCATTGTTACCTCAGGAAACTTTTAGTAGAACATAATAATGCTGTAGCTATGGCTCAGTGGGTGCTTTCATTGTAAAGCTGTTATTTGGGCCATATAACAAAAATGCCTCAGATGACTTTCATACTGTATTTCTAGTTTTGTGCCTAGTGCATGGCAGGGAAGGGCAGGGCGAATTGTACCTAATGTATTTTGTTCTGGGCTAGCTGGCAGAATAGATTGTTTACAGAAGGTCACAGAAATTCTTAAGCTCAACTGGGTCTTCACAGCTTTGATGAGTAGCTGGGCTGATGTAAAGCTTCTGGGTGAGTTTTGCCCTCAGTGCTTTCTTCCTCCTTCCCATTTATTCAAATACTGCTGGTGTTAACACATCCCACTGGAGGACACACTCCAAAGTTAAAGATCTCATTGATTTCCTTGGAACAGCTCTGCAATGAGCAGAGTACTGTATATTGAATTGGCTGTACATATGTTTAGAAAATCAGGTTCTAAGTTACAGCTGAAGCAGCAAGGAGATGACCTTGGGCATATCACGTACTTGCCTTTGCAGAGCAGTGACCATTGTCCTGCTGGAGTTTCAATGAGTTTTGTGTTCACTGATCCACCAACCATTGGAATTATGGTGTGGGTTCAGGGTTGCTGAGTTCTGAGAGGATGTAAATATACTCACATTGAGTATGTGTTGAGGTTGTATGGAGCAACAAAAGATGTGTTGATGTAGTACTTAGGGGCATGGTTTAGTGGTGGACTTGACAGGCTAGGTTCGTGGCTAGGCTCAATGATCTTTTCCAACTTTAGTGATTCTAAGGTTCTAGGAAAGAATATGTGAATTAAAGAATATTCCTCCTGGTTTACAATACTATCACTGAGCTGAATATTACCTTCCCTCCTGGGAACTGTTTTTGTCTCCCCTGATTTGCTTCCACCCAAACTCAGCATACATATTTTTAAGCTCTTGTCAGAGGTAATAACTAGTGACTGAAAACTGAGGCAACTGAAACTTCAAGGGTTGCATTCAGACAACAGTGGTTCTACAGTTAAAGTAGGGTAAGGATTTTATAGGAGGAGGAGAGAGATTCGGTTAAGGTATAATGAGGTACACTAGGGGAAAACATTTTCCATGGCGTTCAATAATTTTTATGTTTCTGATAGTATCAGTATTGTGTTAAAAGGACTATTGGACACAAATTGAAGGAAAAAATCCGTTAAAAATACACAAAACCCCAGAGCCATACTATCAGGCACTTTAGGTGTAAGCTTATTTGAGGGTGAAGAAAAGCACATCTGAACTTTGGTATGTTGGTAACCACTAAAAGGAGGGAGCTGCAAGCCCTGCTGTTACAGTCTGCATTACCTCATCTGCACGCTGCCCAAGAGAGCAGCTGTGCCAGAAACTGGCATTATACCTTGTGCACAACAAGGGAATAGCTTCACACTTACACATGCCCTGGTGACTTACAAGCAGGTAGAGACAGGTTTTACGGCAGTGCGAGCTAAAGCACTTTCATTCCAGGTGTACTTTCCCAATAAGACACTCACAAGTATGTTGTTTTGACATTAAATTAGGAAAAAGTAAATTGCAGAAACTGCAGATTACAGATGTAGATGTATTAAGTCATAGATCTGTCAGCGAAAAACAAAGACAGAATTGGAATTAGCAAACTAGACATCTCTGGGGACCTGGGATTTACTCCAGGACAAGTTGGGAATATTTTTCAAAGTATAGGTGTACTAGTATCTCACCTATATCTAGTTGCATTTATTGAAATCCTCCTGCTGGTATTATTAAAAAAAAAAAAAAGCCTATTTTAATGCTAGTGATCTTCTAATTAAATTAATGCCTTTCCTTTTGTTCTTTCCTTTTGGGAACTTTAGTAGGTTGTGCTGCAGAGAAGTTATTTTGACACTAAAACTCGTGTACAGCTTCTGGAAAAAGGATCCTACAGTTGTCTTATATGAATATAGACTTTCTGCAGAAATCTTGTTCCTATGAAACAGATGAGGAAACAGAACAGTACCTTCATAAGCAAGTACCACAAAGCAAGGGTAATGGATTTGTACTGTGAAATGCTGTTGAGGGCAGTACACTATGTATTTTGAGGGAAATTACTTCAGATCAACACTAGTCTGATCCCAGGATATGATGACCTCATACACTGCCAGCTGTACAGGAGCCTAGATGTGCTTCAGGGTTTGTTAAAGGGCAGTAGGTTCCGTGCTGACTTGGGTATTGAAGGTGCTGCCCCCAGATCAGCTACTTAAAGTTCGTGGTTGGTGCCTGGCCAGGTTTTTCTAGTGAGGGTTGAGCTTGAGGCAGCAGTTGATGCATGAACTGTTTTTGCTGGATAAGCTTAAGCAGAGTGTGTCTGCAAGAGCTGCAGTTGCAGCTTCAGTGATACTGTAAACACAGTCATTTCAGTTGAAATTTCTGACTGGGTGTGGTGGTTTTCCTTAGTCATGAGTCCCTCTGTCTTCATTGGCTATTGTTGAGGTAATGTGCTTTGATGAGAGAATTAACAGGTGGTTAGTGTGTTAATCCTCACTGTTTACGTTTGAATTTGGTAATCCACCTCCAAGTAGTGTTGACTGACTGAGGCTGTTTTTTCTATCTGCCTTAATTTTTTTGAATAGGAACTTTCTTCCTATGTGTGGTTAGTCTTTGGCAGTGTCTTCCCCGTGTTTAGGTATCCTAGGAGACAAAGCAATGCCACTCTGCATGGTTTTAATTGATTAACTTAAAGAGATTATACATTCATAAACAGACGCAGAAAAATACGTAACCTTCCCTATACTTTTAACAGGTGTGGACAAGTAGAATGGCTTAATCTATTTTAATTTCTGATGGTACTGCTAACAGATGCCTCCGGCATTTGGTTTTGGTAACTGTGCAATGTCTCCATTTGTTTGGATAGACCAAATAAAGCCAGTTAAGCTGCTTCAATAAACCTGTGGGCAAAAAGGTATTTTCATAACAAAAGATTGGTGTTTACTCTAGATATAAAGCTAAAGCCTAAGATTTAAGGACTCCCCTAAAACCACACAGTTTTAATACATATGTGTAGGAGACAGTTGGTCTTCAGTGGATTAATAATACTTAGGTACTTGATGTAAAAATCTTTATGATAAGATCTTATTTTTTAATAGTAGAGGGTGTATATTGACAAACATTGTATATAAAATGTATGGTATGGTTGCATTGATTTCCTTTAGTGTTGGGACAATTTTGACTGTTTTCTTGCTGCAGAATTTCTATAAACTTAAGCATATACTTTAAAGATCCAAATAATATGAGTGAAAATATGCGTGTGGAAATTGACTTTGAAGGGGTTTTTTCCTACAGACATAGCAGTTAAAATAATTCTGGTGTCTGCATTTGCAGGAGACATAGACGGCAGCCTTCTGAAGTGCTTTGAGTGGTGCAGTATACATTGGTGATTGCTTCAGCACAGCCCCTAAGTGCTTGGAGTTGCAGCACATCACTATACGTGGCTAACCATTGCAGCACTTGGAGAGCTTTTATAATAAGACTTCATCAAAAATGTCATTTTCTTGTTTACTTTATTGTACTCATGCATGCTCAGGTGTTCTTCCATGTTGGCTCTTAAAGTCAAGTGGTTTTATGTGGTTGTGTGGGCACAAAATAAAAGGTCATGTAAAATACCATGAGACACACTCAGTGTTGGATGGAGGTAACACGGGTGAGTTGAGCCTTCATTGCTTGGCTCTCAGTCACATAGATGTAATGGTGCTAATTTTGAGGCTTTTTAGTATCTGGCTGAAATTGTTAAAAGGATCAAGGATTGTTTTTCTCTCCCTTTTCCTGTCTGATGCTGTTAGTGACTGAAGGATGTCTATGCAGAGTTTGGTCTTGATGGCTGCAGACCCAGTTTGCTGGGAGTGTCTGTAAAGAAAAATAAAAATCTCTTTTGCTTGGCAAAATGGTGAGCTGTCTGCCTTCACTGGCTCTCTAAATTTGGAACACAGGTTTGGGGCTCATGAGCCCCTGTGTAAATCCGTCGCTTCGGTGAGTTTCAGTAAGTGTCTTTTCTCATGAAGTCCTCTTCAGGTGCTTCCCAAAAGTGCAGTTATGCTGGGCACAGGTGTCCTGGTGCTGGCAGTGGAACGCTGCAGGGGTGTCCTCTGTGAGGAGCAGGGCAAAAGTGTGAGGAGAGAGTCTCAGAGAGGAGTTGTTATGGAGTGACTCCAGCACCCATTCCCAGTCCCCTTCACTGCTTGTGAGGAAAGAGGTGGAGGAGTTGGAAATGAAGAAGTGAAGCTGAGCTTTGAAAAAGCTTTTAATTAGTCTTTGTTTCTTATTAGCAAATTAATTTCCCCTAGGCTGAACCTGTTTTGCCTATCATGGTAATTGGTAATAGGTCTCTGTTTATGTCTTGTGTTATGAGCTTCTCCATCTTATTTTCTCCCGTGTGTTGTTGAGGAGAGTGAGAAAGTGGCTGGATCAGTTGACTGGCAGCTGGCCAAGGCCTCCACAATCCATGGTTTATCTGTATATTGCATTTTAAAAACTTTCTGAAAAGGAAATTGTTTGAAAAGTGTTACTTACATTTAGGTAGGTGTAGCTCCATGCACTTTTAGCTGACACAGGTTGGCAGCTGAAATCTGCTCAGTTTACAAATACATTTTTTTTCCTTTGCAAAACACAGGGTTTTATAGTTAAATGCGTTTAATACTTCAAACATCACCTTTGGAAACTGCTGCTGGGCTCTTGGTTTCACAGTTGGAAAGTTATTTTTTCTCTAAATGTACCCAGTGATCTGGCCATGTAATAATGCCAAGAAATTAATTCAAACTTGTAGTAATATCAGCATATCTTATGAATAATAAGGTTCAAACAAGATGACATCTTGTCCAAAGACCTGTTGGAAATGGCCGTTGATGTTCATTTCCAAGGGAATCCAGTGCTGCCATCAAAGTGTGGTGTGGGTCCATAAATGTTTTATTTGCAATAGATATGCAGGCTTGTCACTGCTCCTTTAAAGAAGAGTTGTGCCTTATTTCTTTATGCAATATCATTTTTAGAACATCACTTGGGTTATGTGTAAAATGTTTTTCTAGCTTCTCTCCTCCACCCCCAAAGTCCCTGAATGTGTATAGGGAAGTGGGTACTGCTGCTGGCTGAGTTCTGTAGACCTGAACGTAGATGGGTTCAGGTATGGAACTTGAACGGCTGTCTCTATAGCACAGGTACAAGATATGTCTTTCAGTTATCATCATGTAAGAAGAAAAATCTTGAAATCTGCTAAGTGTAAACATTAGTACTGATACTGGTATCATAATACAGAGTGTTACATTTGTAATGTTTCCAAAGTGGGTTTACTGTGTGAAAGGGTAAGACTGTTGGATTTATTTTTTTTTTAGGGAGAAGATAAAATAGTATTATTGATAAGATAGAATACTTAAATGAGATCTTGAAAAAATGTGATTATTCCTCACAATCTCCTAGTTATTACTGCAGCCTCATTATGGCCTGGTTCACTAGGTGAAAGTGTAACTTCCTTTTCTTCTACAGGGGGACAAGATTACACAGTAAATGTGGTCACTTGAGAGATCTTTAAAAATCGAACCCCTATTTGTAGTGTACCTTTTTATTTCAACAAATCTTCCTAAAAGCATGTTGAATTTGTCAGAGGTGGATATTATAAGTATCTTACAAGTAGGAGTATGTGGCAGGGGAACATAGTATTAATGAAAACTTTTTTTTACAGTAATTTTAGCTTTATGAAGAAAGATTGCCAAGAAAAAGCCTTTAATGTAGCAAAAGCTGAAAGTTTATCTGTTCTGAAGCTGAATTCATTGGTCATCTTATTGTCAAGGATTTAAAATCTTTTTGTCATCTTAAATCAATCAGCCTCTTTAATAAATGTTAGTGTATGAGTTAAAGATTTGAGTTGCATGGAGGCCAGAATCATGCTGCAATTTTACACAGATGATTGAGAATGCTGTAACTAATTGGGTTAAGGTATTCTGTTCTCTCAACAGGTGTGCTCTTACGAAAGGTACAAGAAAGCCATCTCCTTTTCCATTGTTCTCTTGATTATAAATTGCCTTTCTGTAGGAGGGCAAGGGCAGATTTGAAAGAATGTTGCAGTGGTAAGTTCAGGAACCTGTGGTGCCAGGCTGGTGTTAAAGTTACCTGTGGTGGTGTGCACCACACTGGCCTGAGGTTGTCCAATTTGATGTTTTGATTCCACGTTTATGTGGCATGATGAATATATGTGGCCATGCACCTGGAGTTGTGATTTGCTGCCTTCATTTTGTTACTCGGTGCCTGGCTTCAGCCTCGAGCACTTGCTAGCATGGCTGATTTATCAGCTGTATTATAGCCCTGGTATAGGTTTAAAACTGTACAGAATTGGTTTTGTAGATGTGGCTTTTTTTCTTTCCTTTATTTTTAGTTTGTTTTCTCCACACTAGTTGCTGCTACTTTTATTTTCATTGGGCCACCAGTGCTTGTTTATTGAGAAGAATTATGTAAACTATTTTCTAAGCAGTGAAATTATTTTAATGAGGCTTCAATTGCAGAGGTGTGTGTGTTCAGTTGTATGCTGAAGTTGGTTGCCTTTCTTCCAGAGATAATTGTACAGGTGAACAGTTTTCAGAAATAAAACAAGGAGTAGCTTGACTACTTAAAAGCAAAGAAGCAAAAGGATAGTTGTCTTATTTACACTGACCTAATTTAATGCTTTCCATGAACACAGCTAGTTTATCTGTGATGTCAGTAGCAAGTTCTTGCATACATATCCAGAAAGTAGATCATTGAGGGGGAGAAACACCGATGCTAGAACACATTTTGCTTTGCAACTCCTTAGAGCTGAGAGTCTGTATGAGCAATCCGAAAAAAAGTTGGAATCTGATAAGGGTTGTGGGTTTAGCATTTTGGAGGCTATCTGTTCTAGGGGGTTTCTTGATTAATTTTTGGACCTATCTTTTGTACTGTGTAATTACTTTGCAGGATGTGGATTAGTGTATCACTTCTGTATTAGTCATTTCATCTCCCAGAGAGCTGCCGTGCATAGAAGTCTTTTCATAGAGGCATTATGCTTCTAGTGAGGCCTTGTTCTTTCTCCTTTGGTTTCACAGTCTGAACCAAAACACTTTCTCCCTTCTGCCCAGCAGTGGTTTTGTGGTGTGTAAACCAAGGAGGAATATATTTATTTTCTATATTCACCGTTCTCGAAGAGGATGATGGTTTTTGAATGCGAGTCAGTTAAGTTTTAGTTTCTGGTAACAATACAGATATTGAAATCCCTGCTGTTGTTTTTTCCTCTGACTACTAATGTCTAATGTATTAATGTATTAATCCATTTAGGCATTAATGTCTAAATGGAACACCCAAATTTTTTATCATACCAAAAACTGTCTTGATTTGTAAGGAAAAAGGGTTATTGAGAATAAGGTTGATGTGTAGTAAAAAAGTTTGTTCACTAAAAGCCCACTGCGTGAATGATGTTATGCTGACTCTAAATACTGATGTTATTGGTCTCCTCCTTCAAGAACCTGCTGAATTAACCTTTGCTGTTTCTGAGTATCAGTACTCTGGTATAGCTGCTATTTTGGGTTTCAGTTACAGGAGGATTATTTACTATTGCCACTGTTTTTTGACTGCAGTAAGTAAGGAGAAGAGGGGGAAAGATCTGTCCGTTTTTTGTGACCTAACTGCAGGAATTCCCAAAATTCTCTTGTATGGATTGTTGACCGGATGTTTGTGCAATGGCCTCAAGACTTTAAGAAGAAAGGCAAAGCTGTTTGCAGTTTCATCTGTTCAAGCTGGTTTTAGGTGAGGACACACTTGATATATTGGGCATCTGTCAAGCCAACTGCTGAAGATTTTTCCAGGAACTTCTCTTTTGCATTCCAAAGAGAATACCTGTGAAAGAAGAAGCAGAAAGAAAGAGACTGCTTATAAAATTTCTGAGCCCTCAGATTGATTATGTTGCCAAATTTAGTCTCACTATTTGAGAAAGTATATTGATGTCCATTGACTAAGCTTTTGCTTTGCTTCCTTGTATTTCTGTTCTCTGCTTGCCCGAACACATTAGTTTTCTGTTTCAGCTGTCTTTATTCAGTATCCTTAGATTAAGACTTTGCCAGTGTGTATGTCACCAAGGGTTTTGGATGGTGACACTTGTTTCCTTATATTATGTTTTTTCCTTCCTTCCTTCCTTAAATGGAAGTTGATGGCTGTGTTAATAACCTGCCACAAAAGGACAGCCACCACCTCACTCACCCTCAGCAATAATACCATTCAGCAGTCCACTGAAGGTCAGTGTCCTTTTCCCCACCACCCCGTAAGTCAGATTTGTTGCCAGAAGAAAACCCTGCAATGGCTTTGGACCATACCAGTCACTCCCAGCACATCCAGTGGATCCTCCCCATGATGCAGATAAAATGTTACAACTCACTGCAGAAGGTGAAGATAACCCAGGTTCTTGTTAATTGATCCCTTGGGGTGGAGTAGGGTGAAATGACACTAAATGATCATTGTTTGTAAATATACATTTGTAGCGTTTATTGTAGAACAGTTTGATTGTGGAGGGAAACGTGTAGCCATTTTATTATTTATAGTAATATACCAACATGAAAGCATTACAGTATGAAAGAACTACAGTATGAAAGGACAAAAACATCACCCATGGATATGCATAAGGGAAAAGAAGGGAAGAGATAAGGGACAAGAGTGTGAGGATGTCACCACCTGTAGGCTCTGTGCCAAGGCTTTGTTACTGCAGGGTGCTCTTGGTTACTTTGGGTCCAATTGTTCAAGTGGCGGTTGCAGACCAGATCAATCAGTTGGTGGGCAAAGTCCTGAAAAAGTGTTGGGGAAAAATAATCCCCATGAAAATCCCTGAAACAAAATACATTTGTTTTATGTTCACTCAGGTTGACGTGGGAATGCTTAGGTACCTCCCCTAGGGCAGGAGCTTAGTACTGGATGATGTACTGTTGTGGATCATGGGAGCTTTGGAAGTCCTTGACACCTTCTAAGACAGTGCTGCTGCCCATCATACCGGTGTGGTTGAGTCCCATTATGCAGTTGAGTCCCACTGTGGCCCATTAACAGAGATTAACAACCTCAGGCCACAGGGAAATGTCCTGGTATTTTCCCGGGGGAAGTAGGGAGAGCCCCACAATGTAGTGGTTTGTGCAAAAGGAGGGCAGGTTGGGATGACAGTAGGTGACATCTGTCTCCATGGGATCTGACTCCTATCTCATTCATAGCCTATCATTCACTCACTGTCTTACCAGCTCAGAGACTTAGCCATTACACACCCAAAAGCTCACCACTGCCATTTCAACAAACCACCCTGGCATGTTCACAAATGGGGAATATTTTGAGTTGTTATTTTGGGTCATTACTTGGTAGCAGTTCAGTCTGTCACTGAATGTATATGGAATGCATGTTTCAGCATGTTTCAGCTATTTATCCAATGAGTAGTAAATGGACCGACTTGATTTGCACGAGTGGCTAACAGAACCGTGATATTCCTGGAATAAAACTCCCTTATTTGTTTGCTTCTGGTGGAATATTCATGTTGTCTCTTGCTTGTCCACACATGGGAATTCTTAGAATGAGTGAAAATTTGAAGTCAAAAAGCTTTGGGACAGGTTCATAACCTACCATTATCTAAGTGAGAACTGAGCCAAATTGCAGTGTTATGGATTTCTCTCCATGATCAAGCCACTTTATCTGAGGCCCTGTTGTTTGGATTGCCTATCCCGTGGTCAAATGCTGATTGACAAGAAAATTGAAGGTGTTTCCAGCGTAGACAGGATAGCTAGATTCAGTAAAGTGAAAGAATAAGGAACATCTTTAATCTTTCTTATCTTCACAACAAGTCTGTTGTAAATGCTGCTTAGAAATCCAAGTTTAGGTTTTGGAGGGCTCAGGAGTGCATGCAAAAATTCTGGAGGTTGGAAACATTATTAATCTCTGCATAACATCCTATTCTCTTGTTTTAAGGTGTGTCGGTGTATATCCTGGCAGAGAGGACCACTGTAGTGGAGCTTCTCCTGCACAGAGGAAGATGAGCAGTGCATAGTATGTCATTAACATGTCATTAGCTTACCCTCTGACAGGAATGGTGATGACCCAGCAGGTTCAGGTTGTCACCACTAGTTAATGTCTTTGGAGGTCATACAATCTCTACTTGGGTACTCATTTTCTCTGTGTGTGTGTGCTGGATGGGTGTTTGATAAACCTGCAGGAATCTGGGTCTGCTTTCCCCTAGCTTCCAGGATAGCTTTCCAAATGAAGGCAGAAAATGTATTACATATAACCTCTACTGATCTTGTTCATCACAGCCTCAGACTCACAGACTCAGGCAGAGATTTCTGTTCACCTTTCAGACTTCTCCCTTATTAGAGGAGCCATGATCAGAAGCTTCTTTCAGACTTGGTAACATCTTAAATTGAGATGCGGGGATATTAAGCCTGCATAGGAGAATTTTGACCATTTGCTTTAGATCAGATACTGACGGATTGTTCAAGTACAGGCATTGGGTTGATACTGTATCAGTGAAGGAAAAGCTGATTTTTAAATTCTGTAAGGGCTTTAAACTGGGAGACTGTAAACATACATAGACATGGCTGCTGGAAAGGCTTGTCCCATATGACACCATGAAGCAATTTATGCTGACAAGATTCAAAGCCATAATTACTTTCCTTTTTTGTTGGGGTAGAAGAATGTCAAGACACCATGATTAGAATCCCATGATCTGTTTTTTACAGACAAATGTCAGCAAAATAACTTTTTAAATATTTGTCTAGATTAATTGGAAGGGCAGAGAAAATTGTTTGATTTCCTGTTCTTACTTTTCCTTCTCTGTTTTGATGATGCACTACATTAGATTGCTGTTAAATATTCTAAGCCATTTTACTTGTTGCCATATTGCATCTGCCTGTAAGTAATTTGTTTGATCATTAAGTCACTTGGGGGCAGGGGTGGAAATATATCTCTGTACTTTTCTTAATTTCTATTTTGATTTTTGATTTCTAAATTGAAGTAAATAATTTCAAAGCTGAAGCGTTCCAAGGTATGCTGATAGTGGCAGTCTTCTCAAACGTAACAGTGACAGTATTAAAATATTCATCTTTTAAAGCACTAAGAGCAGCCATCAGTAAGATTTCAGTCTTCCACCTTTAGTTACCTGTTTAAAACTTGAATTTCCACAAGTGCAAGAAAATTAGCATTTTTTTTTGCTTTTTTCCCCTTGCATTGTTATGCAGTTTCATATTATGTTGTTGGGAAGTTAAAATTTGATAAAAAGGTTTCTAGGTATTTACTAGAGGATTGAATCACTTGGAGAAGAAGATATATGGGTTTTGGGCACCAAGGAATAGTTTAATGCAGAGTCTGCCATATATGTGGAGCAGTCCTACCGGCAGTGTAGGCAAATGGAAGTGAACTGGATTGCTTGCATGGTGGATTGCACTCGATGAACAAAGGCAGGAGGTCTCGGAGTTCGTGTTAACAGCAAGTAGTTAAACTCTGTTTTTAAGATGTGCAGATTTTGTGCTGTAATACTTGAAAATTGGCTTCTCTTGATCTGACAAGTTGAAGTTTATGCTTTGTTGATCTCTCTGCAGCAGCACGTGACACCAGAAATGTCACGACCACTTTGTTAACACATTTATCTTCTTCAGTTAGGAAAAAAATATGGATATTTCAAGTGGTGCTGCCACACAAATGTGCTCCCCTTCTTGCTTGTTAATGTCAAAAGGTGAATTGGGTATCCTGTTTCTCTTTACATTCTTTGTGAACTCTTAATGCTTTGTTAGCTATTACAGTCTTAGAATTAATGATTCTATGTGTTACACAGGTGTCTGATATTTAATGTTAGGTATGTTTGATAAAAAAGAAGGTAATCTGTATTCAAAGTTTGATTAGGAGACTACTTCCCTGTTTAAGCAGCATCTGAATACATGTGATTTTTTATTCTTCTTTTGATGACGATTTGTTAATAATCACTGTGTGTTTGTCATTCTAATGATGGGAGGGGAGAGAAAATAATTAGAAAAACAGCTACTGAAAAAGAAGCTTACTGCGATTTCTGTGTGGTGAGCGTTAATATCCAGGAGTGGGTAGAATAAACATCAAAGCATGCAATTTTTGTAAAGTAATGCAGCTTAGTTGTCTCAGTGACTTCTAATTTGTTTAACCCATGCTATTCCACAGACATCTTGCTTCCCGGGCTGGCTGCTGCTCGAAAATGGTTAAATGTTAAGTGCATATTTGTATAACCTGTTTATGAATATATTTATAGCTTAACCATTTAATCTTTAGGCAGACTGCAAGCATACAGACCTTAACAAGCATGCAGCTATTTTAATTTTATATATTCTAATACCGTACAAAAGTAATACTTCTAAATATACCGGACAGCTCTCATTTTCTAGTCTAGCAGAAGCTTGGAGCAGTAATTTTTATTTAAAATTATGTCTACTTGACCACTGGCTAGGAGAAATCTCATCACAAAAGTAGAGAAATAGAGAAAATCACTGTAAAATTTTAGGTATTTTGCTTCAAGACAGCACTATCAGAAGCCTTAGAGAAAGATATCGAGCATGCCATGCCTCGGTAATCTATGATACAGCTTTTCAGTTAATGTTATAAATAAGGTAAGGATGAATGCTGGTCAGATAATTTTCTCAGAGCTCTCCTTGTGGACCATGTAAGAGTTTCGGTGGCGGTTTGCTTCTTTCCTTTTTCTTCAGTTTTTGAAGACAGACACATAAAAGGTAGTAGTGGAAAACAGAATTCCTGCAGGTTTGTATCTGCAATGTCTTTACTGCTGATCTGGCAGTGTAAATGAAAAATAAGCCCTCTGATACTTCTCTGCTTTAAATTTATGTAGTCCAACTTGATTCAATTCTCCACCAGCCCCGCAAGTGAATTTATAACAGCAGATGTTTAGCCTGGGTCTTCATATTTGAAATGTATTGTTTCACGTGCCTTGTGAGTTGTTATTGTAGTACAAATATATTGGCCCTTGATTACAGCACTAGTGAAAGTCTTTGTCAGATAGTTTGCTTCGGTCCCACTTTTTAAAAAAATTGAGTTCCCACATAGTGAAATAGTTCCGTATAAATCAAGATTTTTACTATAATTTTTAGAAGGCTTGCAGTCTGATATTGTGTATTGAGTTCTGCGTTTGAGACACAGCTTTTGAAATAGTGTGTCAAGTGTTGCTTTTTAAGTACTTTTAGAATATTAACACAACTGCATGAGTTGTTAAATTAGGGAGTAGCTGAACCTTTTAGCATAATACTCATGTGGTTCACACTGCAGCTTACATCCATTATAACCTGTTGTACATGTTCCGTACAGGCTGTCTCAGTTTATTTGCTGAAGGAGTATGTATCACACTCCTGAATCCTGATTTTGTTCTCAGGTGTTCCTGAGAGTGCCCTGTGCTCGGTGATCCGTCCTGCCATGGCTTCGGGTGCTTGTCACCTGTCCCGAGTAAACATCCATTGTTTCCCTGCTTTTGTTAAGGCGTCGGGAAAAGGTGGTCCAGACTTGGGAGTGTTTGCAGCTTTTGTCTACCTGTGCTTGGGATTACGATGCTTGAACGGAATGTTCCCCTTCTCTCATGGATAGGTGTTGTTCTTTGGGAGCAAGCCTGGTGCATGTTGGTGCTCATTGGTGCATGTTATTTCTTGCCATAATGCTAAGCCGCAGATGACTTTATAAATGGCTTTGTGAATGTGTCTGTCTGTCGGTATCTTTTTCCAGATGAATGCATACTAGTCCACTACAAGTTACTCCATCTTGTTTACAGAATTGCAAATCAGAAAAAAAACCCCTATTTCTGTGCCTGAGGATAGTGTTGATGTATTTTGGGTAAAATAATTACTGCAGGTGACAGGTCCAACACAGAAATTAATCTGCTGCATTGTGCTAGGAGGTGTAGTTACCATGAAGTTCTAACTCACTCTCTGATGTAATGTTGTGCATTTATTGATTAAGTAGACATTTAGGCTTGTGCTTTTTGAAATGAAAGTGATTTCTCTGTTTCTTTTGTCATCTTTGGCAGTGATAAGAACTCTGGTTAGACCAGAAAACAGCCTATGTACAGTATAACACTCGGTTACTGAATTTTCCTTAAACTACACCTTTCTTTAAATGAACAGTCCTGCTGTTTTGCATTCAGAAATACAAGTGTATAGCCTTTGAGATTAATGAAAGAATGAACACAAAAAGATTGATTTTTATGTCAGGGTAATCAGAGAATCAGCTGGCATTTTAATCTCTTTTGCCTCCAACATTTAAAAGTGTTGTCGTGTGATTTAAAGATCTCTGAGATACAAAATCTGCACGCACACACAAAAGCCCACTCAACCTTAGAAATGTTGAACTATGAAGTTTTTGGCTGACTGATGTTGCTAGAAGACTGCATGTATAACGAGTGTGTACTGTAGCTTGCAGAATTTTAGTTAGTAATGTTGACATTGAATTTTGAGCATCCTTAATGAAAGGAAAGCTGCAGCAATTACTTTATGAACTGGAACAGACTAAATGCAAAAGGAATGACACTAACTTTTGGATATTATTTTGTGTAGGTCCTGTTGCACCAATAAAACCTCCATATTCTGTTCTGGAGTGGTTTCCAAAACTGGTCTTCTGTTGATAAATGAAGCCTAGATTTTTGCAGCAGCAGGCTTTGAGTAAAATAATACCGCTAATAAGTTGAGGTTTTTTCTGCATCTGGAGGTATCTCTTCTTACAGAAAACATCCAATGCACCTCTAGCTGGGCACTGTCATCGTGTCTGTGGTAGGGTGGTGACAGGCCTGGTTTTGCATTAATTAGCTTTGCTTAATTCAGATGATACTAAAATCCTGGATGTTCTGCTTGGTCCTTGAGGCCATATTGCCATAAGCCTAGACTGTAACTGTGTTCGTAGCTGTTCTGTGTGCAATGTCCAGTTAAGTGTTCACTAGGTCAAACAAAGAGCGACTTTATGTATTCTGGTAGTCTGAAGCATTTTGTGCAAGCCTTGAAGGCCTTTGAATGTGAAGTTCAATCTTAGTATAGCTTGTAACGTGTTTGCTGCCTGCTTAAATTATTCAGTGTCTGGAAGTTGTCACAAAGATTGTACAGCCTGGCAGAGCTGAGGTCATAGTTTCCGAGATGGGTTTCTCTGCCACTAGAAGGGGAGTAGTGTTTGATCAAGCTGCTAGGGGGAGTTACCACAAGAGCGTTTTCTGATAACACAAAGGGTGAAGAAGTCTTTGGTGTGAAGAACCACTGTAATTTGTGTCTGGGAGGGTGTGGCATCAAGTCAGAGCACAAGGCAGGGTGGGCTTCGCAGCAGGATTGAGGGCTGTGAATGTCCACTTTGTAACGCTGCTACTGTGGCTTCATCGTGTTGCTTCCAGGCAGTAAATATTGAGAAGCTGAACAACCACATCTACAGAGACTCAAAGCTGAGGTTTATAAACTACTAATTCTGTAGTTTACGTCAGCCAGTGCATGTTCGTGCATGGGAAGCACGCACTCCTCTTGTGCTTCTGGCCACATGCAAAGGCTTAGGAATCCTTCTGCTACTCCTTTTTTCCATCTTGGAGTATGGTTGCTCAGTATGAAATAATTGGGATTGCTCAAAAAGTTTCATCTATATAACCTGCTAATGCATGTTCTGCAGGTAATCTGTATTTTTTAAGAAAAACCCACAATCCTGAGTAATATTTACAAATATATTCCTTTTAGCAAGCTGAATCGATCTATGAGCCTCTGGCACAACTGAAGTGTGCCAACAGCTTAGAAGCTTATATGTAAAATTACCAGGCAGACTTGTTTCACCTTAGGGGTAGTTATTTTTTTGGACAATAATTATGGTGTAAGGCTAAGCATATTATCATGGCAATGCTTTAATCATGCACTGCTGCTCCTGCCTGAGCATCTGTAATTTCTACTAGCACTGGAAACAGAGAGTAAGCTATGAAAGGCCAAAGAAACCAATTTTTTAGTTTTTAGTGAAAAACCTGAATGAAATATAGGGTCTTGCTTATGTAAACTACTACTACTACTAAAAAAAAAAATCCTAGCTAGGTTAACTTTCAGGCATCTTTATATGATATGATTCAATTCAGTTGTCTTGCTTTTTAATCAAATGTTCTGCTTTCAGGCTAAGGGGATAAGATCAAGGGATTGTACCAGAATAGAACTGTAATCTAGTGATAGAACCTCACTGGAATTGTGAACGAAACTGTACTTCTGAACCCATTTCATAAAGTACTTGATTTATTGTCTTTAACTCCTAATAATTTAGATTAAGACATGTTCGTGGTAGAACAAGTTGTTGATTTAATATAATTATTGGGAAAAAATATTTTTACGTATTTCCAAGAATGAGGCTACAACTGCCAAGGGGAGTAATTGATAATTACTGTTACTGTCATCATTTCTGATGGCGTTTCTGATGCTGTCACTTCCTTGATTTAGACAAATTAATATCATGTCAGGAAACTGTTCAGTTCAGTTTTGTCCATCTCCTCCTTCTGTGAAAAATCCATGTAGAAACAAGTCTTATAGAATTGGTCAGAAAACTGATCTCTTGACATGCATTTGGTCATGCACCTTTTGCCACAGGCAACCTGTATGAGCCCTAACTAGCTTCCCTTGCCAGTTGTCAAGATTGGGGCAGACTAAATTTTGTGAACTAGCAGTTTTTTAATGAAGTAGCTTGTATACAAAATCTAAATCTTCCTTGCAGAAATGTTGTAAATATAAATTTTCTCAAGGAAGTAGTAAAAGCTGCTTTAATAAACTTTATGTTAGTATTGAGAGCGTTTTCAGGTATGTTGATGTCTCATCTATAGGATTTAATTGTGAAACCAAAACCTACTGTGATTTAGTGTTATTCTTCACCATAGTGTACTGAAATTAAGCTGCCTTTATAAAATGAGTAATAATTTCAGTTCTTTCTTGTTAGACAGTATTTGCCTAATGCAAATAGAGAGATGGGCAATGGGAGATGCTTTACTACAGTGTGATGCTGTTCTGTATTGCTAAATGTGAAATAGCACCAGTGACAGTGGTTTACATGATCAGTGCAGATTATTTTCTAGCAGTAAAGAGAAAATAAGCCCTGAAAGTATCTGGCTTTCTTTCTAAATTTCTTTTAAAGTTAATTCTGCCTTACTGCTAATGAAATGAAAAAGATTTTGATTTCATCTCTTGGAAAGACTTGTTAAAGTAGGCGTGAAGAATTAAGTTTGTAGTAAATTCTTTAATCTATTTATTGCTTAATGATTGTGTAAAGAGGTAGTTAGGATTAAGTATTTCCCTGAAACTGGAGAAAGCCCTGCTTTGATTCTGAAGTTTCTGATGTGGATTTTACTGAAGCTGTCATTCAGATTAGCTCTTGGAAATTCAACTTTACCCAGAAACTCTGATCAAATTGTTTTGTCCTCTTTATTTGTAGAGATAAAATGGTGATTACTGTAGTAATAAAGCTATTTTCTTGATACTGGGAACATGTCAAAAGGCAAACAGCAAAGCCTAATGCATATTTAGTGACACTGGAAGGAGAGGCTGTTTTAAATGTCACTGATGGAAATATGTATGACTTTAGACAATCTGTGGAGATGTACATAGAAAGGACCATATTTTCAAAGGGTACAGATATGTGAAGGAACCATTTAAGTGTTACTCCTTGTTAGCAGGTATGCCTGGGCTGAGCTTTTGTGCCTGTAGCTTAAAGGAGGTAAAATTTAAGAGTCAGTGACTTAGGTTTGACTTAAATACTGTATGTGACATGGAAGCATAGAATCCTGAAATGATTTGTGTTGGAAGGGACCATGAAGATCATTCAGTTCCAACTGTATGTTGAAGTTGCCTTGACGTTATCTTGTCAGCAGAATCTCTTTCTATTTTAATTTGTGTGTTTGGAAACTGTACACCATTAAAGAGTTAATATCCAGTATTAAATTCAGGAAACTGAAAGTGTTTCTGTAGAATGACTTCTGTCAGTTGGTAGTGTGTTCTGTGTCCAGCTTTTTGTGCTCAGTACTTCTGTGGGTTTGAGTTAAACTATGCAAAGTTATTTTATTTTTGAATAGCAGTCTTGTTTGAGTTGAACATGGGATGTTGAACTTAACGAGTTACCTCATTCAGTTTTGTGAGCTGTCCCAGCACTGTGTTGGTACAGAGGTTCTTCTTAACTTTAGGTGCTGTTTGGTTATGTAACATTTGAGTTACTGCTATGATTTGTTTCAGCTATAGCAAATACAGGATTGGACATGTTATTCTGTTCAGACAAGTAAAACCAAGGAGTTAGT
>VXBB01004069.1:280085-290227 GCA_013399915.1 Illadopsis cleaveri | reverse complement strand
ATATTTCAAGTTAAGAGCTCTTGAAGCGATGCAGAAAAAACCAATTTTTTTCCTTCCCTTTACTTTACCAGTCTTGTGTCTTAGGCCTCTTATCTAACAGTAGTTTTGGAATATCTGTCTTTAGTCTGAACGTGTTCAGGTGTCTTTAAGCAGCTTGAATTTTATGAATTCATACAGCTGATTTGATTTTGTTACAGCCTCTTATTATAACACTGGGCACGCTTTTCTTCTTTGCTTCAGGGATTGAATAGGTTTCTAAAATCTTTATGTTTTGATACAGCTGTCAAAAATTCAGTCCAAGTCACAACTTTATATTGAATCAAGCAAGACAATTTCTGTGATGCTTATTTGGGCACAGTAAGTGGTCACATGCCAAAATACTGTTCAGTGCTTACTGTGCAGTTGTTAAATGTAACCTTTTGAATTTTTAGCAGTCCTAAGTAACTTGCAAGGAATGCTTGGGGTAAATAATGCAGGATACAGAGTTTCTCTAGGAAGATGAAATCGCAGGGTGGTTNGTTGGAAGGGACCATGAAGATCATTCAGTTCCAACTGTATGTTGAAGTTGCCTTGACGTTATCTTGTCAGCAGAATCTCTTTCTATTTTAATTTGTGTGTTTGGAAACTGTACACCATTAAAGAGTTAATATCCAGTATTAAATTCAGGAAACTGAAAGTGTTTCTGTAGAATGACTTCTGTCAGTTGGTAGTGTGTTCTGTGTCCAGCTTTTTGTGCTCAGTACTTCTGTGGGTTTGAGTTAAACTATGCAAAGTTATTTTATTTTTGAATAGCAGTCTTGTTTGAGTTGAACATGGGATGTTGAACTTAACGAGTTACCTCATTCAGTTTTGTGAGCTGTCCCAGCACTGTGTTGGTACAGAGGTTCTTCTTAACTTTAGGTGCTGTTTGGTTATGTAACATTTGAGTTACTGCTATGATTTGTTTCAGCTATAGCAAATACAGGATTGGACATGTTATTCTGTTCAGACAAGTAAAACCAAGGAGTTAGTCTGCTCATTTGTGAGGAATATTAGAAAATTAATTAAATCCTATGTATTTAGATGACCTGTGATTGGGTTGGACTCGATGATCTTGAAGGTCTCTTCCAACCTAGAAATTCTGTGATTCTGTGATTCTGTATGAAGACCTGGCTGTGTGTTTACCCCTTGCCATTTTTCTGATTTGAAAGAACTCTTAAGCCAACCAAAGATTCCTTATAATTTGAATCAATTTTGTAAACAGAAGGGTAGGCTGAATATAGTCTTTTCTGAAACGATGTACATGGCAGCACAAACACAGGAGTGGAGTGATTTTTTGGAGGCTGATTATGTGTAAAACTCCTGTCAGGTGTGGAGAGTCTGATGTAAATGCATGCACTACTTTGAATTGTAGTCTCACCTGTCACCTTCCTCTGTATGTTCTGAGATTAAAGCCTTTGTTTCTGGGGCACTGACGGGTCATTGAACAAGCAGAATGAGAAAGTGGCCTGCCTGTTTGCAGCTCCTGATGTGGTGAAGGTGGATAGCCCTGCAGGTGTTTCTTGGGTTGTTTCTTTTGAGTGGAGCTCAAAGGAAATTACAGTGAGAGAAGAGATGTGGACTTCTACTGTGCAGCTAGATGAGAAAGGGAAGAAACCAAAGCTGAAAAGTGCAAACATCAAACCTGTGCTCTAAATATATAAAGAGAGAAGGAGGATGAGAGAAGCCTCAAGGCCCTCAAAGTCTAAATGCTGAAGAAAGCTTTAGTGCTGGGAGAAAGCAGAGACATGCAAATAGGGATTTTCTATAAATGCTCTGTGCTGTCCAAACTAGAGAGAAGTGAGAACTTGTAAAAGGAAAAAAAACCCCATATGCTTCAGTGACTGGTTAGTTGAAGGAATAGATGGTAAATGAGATTGCTTCACCCTTCAAATTGTGACTATACCAGCCCAATAGCCTGGTACATCCCCCAGGTGATATTGTGCCATAGTAATGTGTTCTACATTTGGTTTAGTTTGTAGAAATTTCAGACAGTTTGGAAATCCTTTACAAAAGTCTTGATGATAAGACTTTGTGTAATTAAGACACTGCTATAGGCAATGGGCATATTTCAAGTTAAGAGCTCTTGAAGCGATGCAGAAAAAACCAATTTTTTTCCTTCCCTTTACTTTACCAGTCTTGTGTCTTAGGCCTCTTATCTAACAGTAGTTTTGGAATATCTGTCTTTAGTCTGAACGTGTTCAGGTGTCTTTAAGCAGCTTGAATTTTATGAATTCATACAGCTGATTTGATTTTGTTACAGCCTCTTATTATAACACTGGGCACGCTTTTCTTCTTTGCTTCAGGGATTGAATANCACTCATTAAATAACTGAAACAGAAAAAAACCCATGCAGGATGTTGTTAGGTTTTTCTCCATGTACCCCTCAAGGATTATAAAATTAAAATGAAAGGTACTTCAGTGACCAGTGTGTAATCCATACATGATGATAGAGTTTCAGGAAAACATTTGGTTGCAGTTTTGTAGCACAGTGATTCAGGCTAGAAAATGACACACTGATTCACACATGTAGATGCCTTGATGCCTTTTTTTTTTTTTGGCTTTTAAGTATATTTATGTTCATTCTGTAAAGGCTGGTTACAAGGCTTCATGGGTTTTTCAGTTGAAGTGAAAATTGCCCCTTTAGAAATATTATCCTACATGAGCATTATGCAAAGGAAAAATTATAACTCCCTTCTCATCCCTAGAAAAGACTAGAAATTAGTCTGTATAAATTTAATTCTCTATAAAATAGTAGTGCTGATTATAGCTGAATGTGGAGTCATATCAAAAGCTTAGATATGCGAGTTTGAAGAATTTACCCTCAGAAGACATCCTTTTTTTCCCCTGTTACTCAGAACTTCAGAAATCACATTGTAGTTTTCTGAATGGAAGAAGTAGGAGCAGTCTCCTGTGGAGTGGCCATGCTTTCATTATATTTCTCTTCTCTTCCAAATTCAAAACTCTCCAGCAGAGTGGCTTTTTACTGTCAAACATAAAGTGATTTTCTCCTCTACTGGAGGATGCCTCTAGATTAAAAGTCAAATGATACTTCTGTAATTGAATTGCCAAAGTTCTGTTCAAAGTAGAGCAGTTTTAGAGCATGGCACTCTTCTTAAAGGCACTGCATTGACTGTCCTGTCCTTCCCCTCCCAGGTTCATATGCCATTGTGTTCTGTGTCTGCACAGAAGACCTGTAACAGGGATCATAGTGACATTCAGATTTGCCATCTTTTTTTTGGAGAGGTAAAGTGGGAAGAGGCTGGTGGGTAAATCCTTTAGAGTACTATGCTTGTGGGGCCATGTGTTCACATGGTTATTTTATTAACTAATGACTCATCAAATTATTTGCTCTGTTCTGTTGCTGACTAAAAAAGGGCTGCTCCAGCAAAACTTCCCTGGATTAGTGCTCTCTGGTGGTACATCAGTAACTGCTGCATTCCTATATAATTGTATCCAATCTGAACTAGCAAAAATAGTTAGATAAGATGTATCTAAATATTCAACAGTTTCCTGTTGCTTTAAGTGGAAGTTGAGGAACGTTTGTCAGAGGAAATAGGAAAGGAAGAGGAATCTCCTCACAGGATACTTGCTGCTTAAGATAGGAAGCCAATTTGATGTCTTGAACTTAGACATTTCAACATTTTATCTAATGAAAATGTTTTCACTTGATATGCAGGATGACTGTGCTTCTTTCTCCTCCTTACTAAGAGGAGTATTTTTTTAACATAGATGTGAGCATGGTGAGTACTTTGTTCTGTGCCAGGGGTGGGTGTTAGTCAAGTGTGATTTCATGCTCTGCCTCTTGCCCAGACTCTGCCTTGTTTGCTTCTGCTACTCTGCAGCTGGTGCTTGCGGGGAGTGCTGGCAGCTGTTTTGGCTGCCTTTGGTGCCTGGCTGGACCAGTGCTGAATTTTGGTTTCCTCCCTGGTAGGCAGCTCTCTTAGCAGGGCACGTTCATAATGCTTCAGCTTAACGTGACAACTCCCAAACCTCTCTGGGAAACAGTTATGAGATGAGCTCTCCCCTGCTGGTGATTAACCACTACTGAGCAATCCCTGCCTGCTTTGCTTCTGCTGCTTGTCTTTTTACTGCAGTTTTCTTGTATTATTTTAAATGAAGAGCTAGGAAAAAGGATCTTTTTGTTCACATTGTCATGTAGTACCAAGTAGCATGTAGCTTCTTCTTTGGTGTGGTATGCAGGTGTTAACCAAGTGAACTGCTGAGGAGCTGTAGCAGCAGCAGAAGGTACTGGTGGTACTGCTGCTTAGGGGATGTATTGATGTTCTGAGGGTGTTTGGTGAGGGCATGAACAATAAGCTTATGCATATGTCCAGGGCTCAGCTTTTCTTAAGTTTTAGTTGTGCATTTCTTTGCCTGGGGAACTCTTCCAAAGAACAGAAGAAACACCCTTCTGGCAACAGGATAGAGTTCTGTGTGTTGTGTTGTGTTAGGATAGTTAAGGTATTGTTGGACCTATGGAGCAGTCCTTTTGCCACATCCATTTTGCATGTTCTTCATAGATTTGCAGTCTCAGCTGAGGTGATCCACAGCCAGCAGGACTGAAGTGCCAGCTCCTCTTATCCAGTGAACTTCAGTTTGAAAAGCAGAAATAAAAAAATGCCCCAGTGGTATCAGAAGTTCCTGGGTCACTTGATGTTTAGGCTGTACAAAGAAGACTGGTGTGTTTCTGAAGCAAGAGCTGGCAACTACCAAAGTAGGATTTCTATTCATCAGCATTTTTGGGTAAATAATGAGCAGCATCAG
Organism: Illadopsis cleaveri; assembly: GCA_013399915.1. Taxonomy (NCBI): domain Eukaryota; kingdom Metazoa; phylum Chordata; class Aves; order Passeriformes; family Timaliidae; genus Illadopsis; species Illadopsis cleaveri. The sequence continues at coordinate 285,442 of VXBB01004069.1, read as the reverse complement.
GTTTGGAAGAGCATTGAATGCCTATAGTGCTGACTGCAGTTAACATAATTTTGCTGGTGACTTGGCTAATAGCCTTCTTTAAATGCAGGAAAGCTGAAATAACTGTAGGCATCTTAAGAACATAACATAAAAATGTGGTAGAATAGTTGTTGCTTGCTGTTCTGGAGTGTTGCATAGGCATACTCTTTGCTTTGCACAGTTGAACAGTTTTCCACGTGGCTTCTTGGAGTTCTGCCTGACTCATACTTAGCCCATCTTAATGGGTTAATGGGGAAACAGCTCTTGTCTGCACAATTACATGTTAGAAGAGGTGCCTCTGAAAAGTTCTTGCTTACGCTTCAGCTTCTTAAGAAGTCACACTGCAGATTCTTGTGCCTGTAGCCCTTCTAAAAATCTTTAACATTTCAGAGAAGGCAAGTCCCGTAATACTGTCATCTTCAAGCTGATTTCTTGGGCTCCTTAGAGGAAACCTTCCAGCAGAACTTCAGGTAGATGGTAATAAAAAAAGCAGCACAGCAGGAGAATTCTACAGAGTGTCTTGAAAAAAGTGAGTTTATCTTCCAGCTACATTGGAAGCTTTTTCTCTTCTTATTTTATATCCTGTTCTTGGGGATTGCTGGTTAATAATTCACATGTACTACAGTTACCAATTAAAGAAAAATTGAATTTGAAACAGCAGTAGGTTCAATTAAATATATTTGGGAATCAGTTATTTCTTTTATTGCTCAGGAAGGGAGTTTAATTATTTAAAAAGTCCATTTTTTTATACATTTTTATTTTACATGAGCAAAAATTACCAATGGCTAATTACCATTTCTGAGAAATTTAACGTTTTGAGGCCCTAAAACTTGGGGCTTAAAACCAGAAAAAATTGAAGCCAGCTCAAGATGAAAAAAATGTTATTTAGTTGGTTTGAGTGCATGCATAAAACTGATGACAGTCATTACAAAACACTGTCAAACCTTGTCAGAAATAAAATATTTAGCTTCAATGTGTGGTGTGAAATAGCATAGTAGATTGTGTGTACAGCAGAAAGTGAGTAATTAAATATAAATGGAGAGAGTTGGAATGCTTACTCAGTCACAGAGATGGAAGGTGAATCTGTTCCTTCTAGATTACCTTGATTTGTCACCCCCTTCCACACCCCTTACAAGAAAATATGCAAGAACAAGAAAAAGTCCTTCATTGCATGGGGTGTGTATTACTGGAGTTGATTTGGTTTACTTTTTCCTACTAGTTTGTGTTCTGCTAATAGCTGTGGTATCACGTGAGTCACGTTATGGCTATTTGCCACACTCTATAGGGGAAAAGTAATACTTGTTTCTAAATGTCAGCTTGCAGAATTTCCTGTTTTGGTGAGAGGATATATCGTGTTGCCATGCATTGCTCTTTCTGACAGAATTCTCATAAGACAATTGCTACTTTTTCCAGAAAAGCTGTACTGATCAGGGAGTGAACAGTATTCAGTATTAAGAAATATTTTATCTGTTTGTTTTTAGAAGGGAATAAGCTGCTCACCTATGGTAATATAGTGCAACAAAACCAAAGTTGGCTATGCTAAAAACAGCAAAAAGAGATCTGAGTTAAACCATGTTGATCCTTAATAGGCTGTAACAAAGTTGAGATGATTATTGTTAGCTTTTTCTCCTAAGTCTGACTTCTATACAAGTAGGGACCTTTGACTTCTTCTTTTGTTTATGCGCCTTGTTCCCAGCCTCATTGCAAGGGTCTCTTTCGTAGCAGGAGTGATACTCCAGAAATGTTGCTGGTTGTGCAGAGCAGAGGTATCCAGCAGGGGACATTTATCATGACGTACTTTATATTTTCGATAATCTTGGGTGCTTCTGGTGAATGTTGCAGGTAGGTTGATGACTTCAATAAATCTGTCTCTGGCCTGTGCCCCATTTGTTATGGCTGGTCTTATTCTGGTCTCTGATAGCATTTTAAATGCCAATCTATACATACAGGTATCTAAATGACCTGTTAAGTTTCAGCTGGGATCCATCCAAGGGTACTGAGTGGGATGGCAGAAGAACTTGCAAGCCACTCCTCATCATCTGGTATCAGTCCTGGCTGACCTGGGAGGTTCCAGATTGTGGAAGCTGGGCACCATGACACCCATCTATAAGAGGGGCTGGAAGGAGGATCCAGGGAACTATGGGGCAATCAGCCTGACCTTAGTGTCTGGCAAGGTTATGGGACAGTTATGGGTGTGATCATACAGCATCTACAGGACAGCTGAGGGGGATCAGGCCCAGCCAGCAAGGCTTTAGGAGGGGCAGGTCCTGCCTGACACAGCTTGAGCTCGTTTTATGACCAGGTGACCTGCCTGCTGGATGCAGGAAAGGCTGTGGATGTCCACCTGGACTTCAGCAGGTAGACACTTTGGCACTGTCTCCCACAGCACACTCCTGGAAAAGCTGGCAGCCTGGGGCTTGGACAGGAGCACTCTTTGCTGGATTAAGAGCTGGCTGGATGGCTGGGCCCGGGGAGTGGTGGTGAACGGTGCTGCATCCAGCTGGCGGCCAGTCACCAGTGGTGTCCCTCAGGGGTCTGTGCTGGGGCCAGTCTTGTTTAGTGTCTTTTCTGATGAGAGGGTTGAGTCCACCACAGCAAATTAGCAGATGACACCGAGCTGGGTGTAAGTGTTGATCAGCTGGAGGGTAGAAGGGCTCTGCAGAGGGACCTGGACAGGCTGGATCATGGGCTGAGTCCAACAATGTGAGGTTTTACAAGGCCAAGTGCCACTTTGGCCACAGCAATCCCCTGCAGTGCTGCAGGCTGGGGACAGAGTGGCTGACAGTGTNCATTGGAATGGGCTGCCCAGGGAGTTGGTGATGTCGCTGTCCATGGAGGCGTTTAAGAAAAGACTGGATGTGGCACTTTAGTGTTATGGTCTTGCTGATGAGGTGGTCTTTGGTCATAGGTTGGACTTGATGATCTCAAAGGTCTTTTCCAATATACTTGTTTCTGGGATTTTGTAAGATTTGTTCTCAATATATTAATCATATGTAATAAACTTGCTTTTAAAGGCTTACAGTTCATGGACATAAAATCTAACCAGAGAATACTTCCTTTTGTCATTAATTAGGATCTTGATTAATTTGCTTACATTGCATTTTTGGTTTTTGCAGTCAAATTTTTGAAATATTTTGGTCATAATCCTTCTGGTAAAAATAATAATTCTGTGAGATTAAGAAAATCCATATGTGCAATTTTAAGTATTTGAGTTCTGCTGCATTGGTGAAAGGAATATCAAAGACATTATTAAAGTATTATTTACACTTAAATTGCTGCCAGTTTTTTCATTAAAAAAAATAAATGGAAAGAGGCTTGTCTGTTGCAGGGTTGATAAGAAATGGTAAGAGAGATCAGGCTACAACATCAGTGATTTTGGTAAAAAAGGCCAATACTTGGCCCTGGATTACTGACGGAAAACTTCTCCTTGAAGTCAGTTTGATTTCCAAATGTTATGAGGGGGAAACATCATATTCATGACTTTTCTCATTCTAATATCTGCATTTTCATACCATTCCCTGTGTTGCCTTTCAAATTGTGTGTGTGATTAAAAGCAAATATCAGTCAAATCAGAGTGTTGATTTGGTATTTCTCGTAATAATTTTAAGTTTTGATTTTGCCGTAGTTTGTTACATATTAGAGAGCAGAAACTGCTTCTTTATTGTGATTGCAGCTGAATAGAACTGGGAAGCTGCATCTTGGATAAATTCACATAATTCATGTGAGATCTTAGTAGTAAATTCAAGGGAAATAGTGGGTTCTGGTATGCAGAGATCCAGACAAGCTAGTTGTCTTCCCAGTATACTAGTGAAATTACCTGGATGTTTTATAGTGTTCATAAGCTGAACTGTTAGTGGATTTTTTTTTAACATGATACACTCTGTGTCTGTTAAAGAATAGATTCACCTGTAAAAGTGCAGCTAGCTTCAAATTTTTTTTTATTCCAGGAGGTATTCTTTTGTCTTGGCTGCAAGCATGTCTACTTGTGGTGTTCAGCCTTGATTTCCATCTTCAGTAACATTGCTAAGTAATGTAGCTCTTCTGGAGAAGGTTATGTGTCTCTAAACAAATTAAATTATCTGTCCTTAAACATGATTATTGTCTTTATGGGAAACTTTTAAATGCTGCTTGAAAGAAAAGCAAAATTACTGAACATAGCCTGTCTTGTCTTTATACCAGATTTTCTTGATTTTTGGTGCATTGTTGGGTAAGAGAGGTCTTGCAAATTCCTTTCCTAATGATTCAGTCAATGTAGACAAAATCCATGACTTGAAGAAAATGTATTTTTCTCATCTCTTTTATTCTGCATCTCTGTTCTGTAAAATAAACAGAGTAGCAAAGGGTAATGCAGTGGGTCACTAACTAACATCAAGGAACATTCCTGATTAGCCTGAAGCAGTCTGTTTACAAGTAGCTGATGTCTGAGTAAATAGTATGTAACTAAAGAGTTTAAAAAGCCTTTAGTTGGAAGGTCGTGGTAGCTTTTAGTGCTTTCTTTGATCAAACCAGGAATTTTTTTCCCTACTGACATGCTGACCTTTACTTTGTGATTTTCTTAATTTCCCTTCCTCCTGCTTTGCCCCCTTACAGAAGAAAAAACAAACAAAAGTCACCCAAACCCAAAACCATTCCAGCAGCCCCAAAACCCAGCAACCCTCATCTATCTCCCAAACCCCTCAAAACACCAAACCCCACCAAAACAAAAAGTCAAATAGAGAAAACCCCAGAAAATCAAAACCAAAGTTATTGCTGCTGTCACTTGGTTTACAGGAGTCTGCCATGGGAGGTGAGTAGTTTAAGATGTTGTCATAGCTGTTTTAGAAGCCATCATGGTAAGAAGTTAATCATCAGCACTTAGGAAGAAGGTGTGCTTTCAGTTTCTGACATGAGGCAGATTTTGACATTTTTCCGTGGTTATTTCAGTTTTGTCCTAAATGTGTATTTGGAAGAACTCCTTTCAAGTTTTAAAACTGTTACGATAAAACAGTAAGTGGTGGGTGGGAGCCTGTCTGGGAAGGTGCTTCTCCACGGTGTCCTCTCTCAGCTAAGCTTCAAAACAAAACATTCATCACACTGTAGTTTCCTGGTCCCCTGCAAGTTTTCCAAGGTGTATTTGAAGTTAGCCCACGAACCTTGTTTCACTAGGAGGTGGCAGCTGTGGTGGTTCTGTGGACAGAGGAGGCTCCCTCAACATTCCCACCAGCCCTGGTTGAGGAGCAGGGGCTGGTGTAGGCTTCACCATGGGTGAACTGCACTGTACACTGGGGAAATTGCCCTAGGGGAAACGGTGCACAGAAGCCTCAACAATTTCTCGGCTTAAGGGATCATTTAGATGTGCT
>VXBB01004069.1:235967-266790 GCA_013399915.1 Illadopsis cleaveri | reverse complement strand
GTTTGGCAGATCACTGGGACCCTTCTCTCTTTTTTCATGTTTTGTTTTTTTTTTTTTTTTTTTGGTTAACTTCTCAAACAGACTTCATCACAGAATCCTCTGTGTTGGATCTGGTCCCTCTGTGTCCTTCCTGGTAGGACTGACCTGTTGAGCTGCTGCAGCCTTATCCTGGCTAGCAGCCTGTTTGTGATGCTTGGACTTCACTTTNAGAGGAGTAAGTTAATGAGTAGAAATTTTTTAAGTTGCTGAGAAAGTCCCTCAAATGCTGCATTATGGTCCAGAAGATCTTGCTGTGCTTGAAACAGTGGTTTTTCAGAGGGGTTTGTTACAGAGAGCTGGTCAGTGAAACCAGGAATGTTTCAGCTTGCATTTTTATTTTTAATTTTGCTGTAACTGAGGGAAAAGTGAGACCTAATTGAGCATGGATGGAGCAGATAGACTTGAATAAACAATTAGTTTTCTGAGGCTTCAATGTGATAGAATAAATGAAACTTTTATAGGTAGTCTAGGAGCTCATTGGTGAATGTGAATGGAAATAGATTTTATAAAGAACTAAACTGCTTTTGCTTCATTAGTATTCATGGTACAAAAAAAACCCCACAACACACCACCTCTTTCCAGAGTATATATATTCTCGTCTGGATTATTTTTTCCATGAGACAAATGATGATGGTGTCAACAGCTGATGAAGATGAATAGGCTTCTTTCTTATGTATTTCAGGGTTTTTTTTTTTTCAATTGAAAGTGACTTTGAAGGTTAGTTTTACTAAATTTTCATCCTGCTAGTTAAAGAGCCAGAAAAAAGTCTTCCTTAAAAATCTGTGTAGGAGCTGAAGCATTGGAGAGGTTTGAAAATGGTGTAGATATGGATGCCTTCACATGCACAGGGTATAAATACTTATTTCCATGCATTTGTCATGGATTTCTTGACCTGTAAAAAGGATTACTAAAATAATTAAGGATGAAAATGCTGTATGTATTGTCTAAAATATCAAAGTTCTTTTCAGTTTGCTGTGTAGCTAATTTCTGCTTTCATTGAGAAATCAAGGAAATACTCAGTGTGGCTGGTCTAATGTCCTTATCTAGAGCAGTGCATAGTGCATAGCTAATGCTACTAATGGCTCCACATATGAGAATAAGAAAATTAATACAGCCATAGAAAACTGAAGAACAAAAAGCTGCCGAAGAGGTGGCTTTATCCAAGAGAAGGTAAGAAAATACTACTTTGTCACAGTATTAATAACTTCTGTTTAAACTTGGTGGTTCCTACTGTTTAGCTGAAGACTTTGTTGTCTTTGTTCTTTCCCACTTCTTAAAGCAGATAAACCAGTGTAAGCAAAACAACCCTCTGAAGTGTGTGCTTAGTGTTAGGAAGATGTGATTTTTGCAACTGGCTGCTCCCTGCCCTGCCAAGCAGTTTCTTTGTGGGGACGCAGCAGGAGTCAGCCACTGCTGCTCTTCAGTGTCCCTGGGCCTGCTGGAAGGATCAGGACTGCTGTGTTGATTTCTTGAACCTGCAGTGCCTTGTTGTGTCTGGAATGCTGTATGGGGATGTCTCTGTCTGTGTGTGTGTCTATGTGGTTTTTCTTCCACTGCAAGTTTCCAGCTCTTGTCCCTTTGCCCCAGCAAAGGTGTTTTCCCAGGCCCCAGCAGCTACCCACCAGGTATGTGGTTGGGCTGTGTCCTTGTTTTCCCTCCAGACTGAATCAGGAGTGCTTCTGCCAGCTTTCTCTCACTGCCTCCTGGCTACTCTGGGTCTTTGCAACAGGCAGATGTGGCAGTAGTGACAGCAAATTTCAACACCATGAAATGTGTTTTCCTGACAAGATGGCCATCAGGATGGGCAGGAAGGGAGTATCCTTCCTGCTGCATAGCAGTGGCACGCTCTGCTGCACATCTGGGCAGCTAAGGGTAGATTTTCTTTTTATATCTTCGTCAGATCCCTTTTCAAAACTGTGGAAGCAAAGGTAAAACATGAGTGTGCTTCCTGATGCCGGGGCAGTGCTTAGAGAAGCTGTACCACTGCAGAAAGTNCGTTGCACATGATATGCATTCCTGAGAAGATACCTGTATGACTGTCAGAATAAAATAAAAAAGAGTTGATGTTACCCATAAGTAAAGTGCCCTATGTGATCCCTTTTTACCATTGATTGAGCTATATTTATTTAGAACTGTGTTCTAGTTTCTGCCTATGTTTTTAGAACCTTATATGAAGTCTGCCAAACCTGCTATTTATTAATCTTTTGATGTTTGTTAAAGCTGAGTGTATAAATCCAAGGAGACTGAGGGCAGGCTGAGTTATTGGAGGCAGTGCCTTCAATACAAATACTGTTGCTTCCTTTGTTTCCTGGAAAGGGAGCAGTCTATCTCTGAGTCTGTGTGTACAGATGAAGCACACAGGAGGCTTTCAAGAACTGAAGGACTCTGTCATATTGTAACAAAACTGTTCCATCTTAACAAGGGTAAAGTAATAATTGGCTCAGACAGCAGTGTGCATGCATATTTATAGGCCACTTTTTGGCCTTGTAGAATACTGTAAAGGCTGTGCTTCATTTTCTGTGCAATCATGTGTAAATATGTTTCTGAAAAAGGATTGGATGCAACCTTATTATTTTTTAACATAGCCATGGCTGATACTTCAAATGTATCCGGGTTGTATTAATTTGCTTTTAATTGACCAGGCATGAGACTTGTTTTCAAGAAAAATACGATTGTTTTAAATGCAGATTTGCATTTCTAGGATGAGTAGGAAGTGGGTAGCAAGATAATGTGATTATGTCTCTATTGATCCTTAGCAGAATTCTTAAAATGTTTCTTTACTACCTATGATATAATAGGTAAGATGCTATAGGAACACATCATGACTTTGTTTGCTGATGGTCTTTATGCAACATCATGTGTTCAGCATAATAAACTAGACAATTATGAACAGTGACATTAGTTTTAAGCACTATGTTTCTGCATATATGTTGAATGTAAAATCAATAAATACAATGGTTAGAAGTGATGCTTTGTGAATCACAGAGCTTTACTGTGGGTTTCTTTTTACCTTGATAAGGACATGTTTGCAGTGCCAGTTGCATTCATGTGTAAATCAAATGTTGCTGTATGAATGATTAGGAAATTTCCCTGTAAACAAGATCTTTTCTGTCTCTAATCCTTTTCAATCCACAGTGAGCCTAGGATCTCACTTTCTGCTCGTGACTTAGCTGACTGGTGTCACTGTCCTAACAAGAGAACTGGAGGTCATGGGTGGAAGTGACATAGTCCAAGGCTTGAAGTCTAGACTAGAATGACAGATGCCACTAGGCTGGAGAACTAGTGAGGTTCAGCCCAAGCTGAACAAGACCTTTCCCATGGAGAGGCAATGCTGAATTTAAGATATGTGGCATAAATGGTAATTTTCCTTCTTGATCTGTGGTAGTGGGAAAAATATCTGCCTGTTTTTGAGGAATTGTGGTAGGAAATGGGCAAGAAATGAGATATTTCCTTGTCCATTGAAGTCCTTGTGGCCTATTGAGTCTCGGTTTGTATCCACTCTTCACCTCATTATCCACGGCTTTTTGGAAGTGGTGGTAGTTTTTGAAGAAGTCTCCTTTTATGTCAGTGTGGTGAGTTATTTGTGGCTCTTTGTTCTGCAGGGAATGCTCTGAGAGCTGTAAATACTCAGAATAGTCTCATAGTTCTCCACACCCTACTCAGAACCAAGGTGGATTAATATTATTTGTGGGTAAAGGGAATGTAGGTTATTTCAACCATCAGCTGATGTAAATGGGACTGTTGACAGTCTTGTTCAGCTGATGTGTTTGATACAGATTTGTGAAGACTCACAGGCAGCCCTAGATTGTTCAGATTGCACCCACAAGCAGTATTCTTCAGAGCTGATGATTGAAAAGAACGGGCCTGAGCCTTTATTAATTTTCAGCTCTTTATTAAAAAAAAAATCAGCTATGGGGGTCGTCCGCAGATTGTCTCCGAAGATCGGCAGATTCGGCAGCACCGGCAGCAGGAAAAGGCAAGGGGAGGGTGGCCAGCAGGATTTCGCAACACCTCGACGCGTTGCCAGGCAGCAGGCACCTCCGGACGCCTTCGGGGACACGCCCCTAAGAATCGGAATATTTTGCCTCTAAACCCTCCTGGGGTCCCTTCCTTGCAGTGTCTCTCAAAGTTATGGCGGTAGAGCGAAGATCCCCTAACCAGAGCCAGGGGATGCTTCCACTCCTTCCCGGGGTAGTGTCATTTTTTTATTTTTCTCTGCGGGTTTGATTTGAGGGCTTTTATTTCTATTTTTAATCCCATAAAACCCCGGGGTCCGAAGCCGGCTTCTGTTTTTGCATAAACCAGCCTCTGCTTCAGAAAAAGGGGGTTATTTGTAAGACAATGAAAGGAATCTTGGTGTAGAGCTTGGGCTATCAGGGCTCTATTAGNCGGGCCGGGCGGCCCCCTCCGAGTGGGCCCCGGCAAGGCTGGCTGCTCTCCTCCCTGGGCCGGGTGGCCCGCACTGCGGAGGAACGTATCTTTGGTGAAAAAATATACCAGGAATTCGTTCCTAACAATGATGTTGTGACCAAAAGCAGTGGATTCTGATGTGCTGCAGACATGAGTTGCTGCAGGACATGGAAATTTGGTTGCACCTCTGCTTGTGATGGTACTGCAAGACAGACTTCTCTGGTATCCATATACTACACCACTGTGGCATTTCCTCTTCAAGCCCAAGTTAGTTCTGCTGAGTTCTTGTCAAGCGTCTGGAGTAACTACACTGCACTATGGTTTTAATTGATTAAAGTGTATTTTTAAATGAATTCTAAGATGCTTTCGAAAGAAAGGTATGATCCTATCTGTTAATAAGATTATATTCAGTGTTGCTCTCTGTGTCAGTGCAGCTAATCAAGAGTCATGTATCTGTGCCAAATGTAATTAGACTTAGAGAGAGTATTTAAATGATAAGAACATACCTCTCCCCTATGCCCAGCTGAAGTAAGTTTGTATAGCTTGCATCAAAAAAAAATTGCTTTACTGGGCTATTGTTCCAGCAACTGTGCTTAAAGTGCTTTCGAAGAAGCCAGACAGAGAGGCAGCATGCTGAGAAGAACCCAGTGTAAATCACCTGAAAAAACAGACTGATTTATGTCAAAACAGACTACTAGGAGCATAAGGGGTTAATCACTGTTGACTAGTGATGGGTCTTAGCATGCTTGCTTCTGGCATAGCTTATGTTTGAAGATGCAAGAGACAGGAGGGATTTTTTATGTTTGGGAAGCCATGCTCCTGTTAAGCATTTAACTTTTCAATGGAAGTTTTTAGTGAATGACTGAATCTCTCTTCAGCATCAGGGAAGCTTCTATACTTTTATCTGCATAGGACTGGAGCCTGTTGCTATCTCACTTTAAACATCTGTGATTTGGCATATTTCTTGACAACATACTTATTAATTTTCTTTGGGTTGATAATGAAAAAAAAACCCTAAGCAGTGAAACTACACTGGGTATTTCCTGCTTTTGATACACCACATGTAAGTGTTTTTAAGTAATGCATCTCTTTTTTTGGATTGGTGCTTGACTGGGGGAGGTGTAAAATGGGTGGCAGTGTGCAGCCCTTCTGTGGAAGCTTTAGGACTGAATGTGGTTATAGAGCATGACCTGAGGTAGGAAGAAGTGCTGCACTCAGGAGGAAGAAATGGAATTAGTTAACAGAACATCTTTGTTTGTGTTTTTAAATCTGAATACTTGGCCAGTGTTTTCCAGTTTTGTGGGAAGTAGAAATACTGCCTGTGGAACTATTGAGGGAGGTTGGGAGTGAAGTAGTTTGGACAGTAAAACTGTAGTGGGTGTTGGAAAAAAAGTGGAGCTGATCAGACAAGTTCAGTTCCCATTTCAATTTAATTTTTACTGGAAAAAGACACTCCATGCTGCAACATCTCAGCAGCCCAGAATAGCTTATTTTCCTTATCCTGATTTATCAGTGTGAGTATATTCTCATAGCTTCATTCACCTTGTACCATGAGTTTTCTCTCTGAAATGCATTTTCTTCGACTGCCTCACTCCTCATTATGTACTCGGCTCAAATTGTGCTCCTAAACACTGATGCAAGGTCTTACTCTGAATCAGTTATCATGTCCTTGATTTTCATAAGGACATGTGGGCTGATGTACTTGATGTGACTATTTGATGATATAATTATAAAGCAGAGAATTCATTCCAGCTTTAGAATAAATACATGATGGTAGATAGGTGGATTTAATGCTACTGAGGTTTTAAAAAATATTAGTATAATCCTTTCTGAGTAGGTGAGCTGTTAAAAGCCCATAGTACAGTATGGGAATAATTTTCTTCAGAGGAATGTATCTGATTCTATTCACACAGAAAATTAATAGCTTGAAAATGCAGGAAAAAAAATGTTTGAGAGCAAATTGATTCCTGTATAACTGGAGGAGACTTTCACTCAAATTCTGTCCCTGTTTCTGCAGGATCTCTAAATCTACGTGTAGAAGTCTATGGTAAGGATACTTTGATATTCTGTTCTATGTAGTTTTTAAACCATCTCCTCTAATACTCTGTTCCATTTTGTAAGGTTCATATGTGTGAGGGAACCAAGTAGGGTTTTGTGAAAGCCATTATCTCCTAAATTTTACAGTGCTTCTGTAGAAATTCATCATACCTGTGACATAAGCAGACAGATTTTTTAATCAAATGTATGGAAAAATGGATTGGAAGAAATAAATATTGTAGAACAATATGTTTGTCATAGGTTGGTGTTTGCTGTGTGTTTTTTGTCTTTCAGAGTGCCTTTGTTGAGAAGGTATTATTTAATGTTGGGGGAGGGAGGCTTTTAAATAAGTTAACCATCCATGCATTGTGAATATTAACAGCAGAGACGGGTGGCGAGATGTGCACTGATTAAAAATCCCTCTTTAAGCAGCCTGCATACACTCTAAGGCTGACTTTACCCCTCTTGTACTTTAAATACTGGGCACTCAAATACACTTGTTTTCACAGTGTTCATTTTTCACTGTTTTCCTTTTTTCTAAAAAAAGCTTGCCCTCTGTTATCCAGGCACTCCTGAGGTCGCTGACATTTCTTCTCAAAAGGTGTTGAGGGAAGGGTGTGGCTGCAGCCTGAGTGCTGTAGTAGGACAGTGGGCAGAGCATGAGATAACCAGATACTCAAGATGTAACATGAATGTGTGTCTGTTGGAAACTTTCTGCAGGGATACAGCTGCTGTATTCCCTGCAACTTGCTGTCAAGCAAATTTAACTGATAAAAAAGGAGAACCAGCCAGACCCTGGTTATTTTGTTATGTTTGCATGCCATGCAACAACAGCACATATAACTAGGAAGTATGAAGTAAATACCAAAAGTGTGATGGTTGTGGATGGGCAAAACTGAGTGCTGAGCAGAAGCAGTTTAATTAAAATTATTTAAAATATCTCTGAAAGAATTTCAACTATCTTCTAGATAGTTGCTTTAATATTGTCCTGTGGACAGCAGTGTCTAATCTTATCACCAGATAAGATGCACAACCTGAACTTCCATGGTATTCTGTTTTCCAGGAGGTCTTACAAATAAGTATTAATAAGTTTGAATAGGTCTTGCTATTAGTTATTTATTTGAATGTGATGTAATCTTCTTACTGAATGATGGTAGCATCTTTTTGACTGAATTAAGCACTTTGTTTGATTTGAATATGTAATATATTGTGCACCTTCAGAACCAGTTTTGTATTCCAAGGAAGTAGGATCTAGTGTTACAGGTTGGTTTCTTTGGACTTGAATGCTCAGCCTGTCAGGATGGGAAGGCAGTTCTGTTGAGGGCAGAAAGTCTCCTCATCTGCTGTAAATGCTTTTGCTTAAAATGAGGTCTGAATGGGGGTATAAACCCCTCTAGTTCTGGTACATGTTGCTGTCTAGAGGGTAACATGGGAAGGGAGCTTGCAAGCCTGGATACTTTCTGCAGTCTGTTTCTCTCATATTTCCCAGGCATCCAGAGCTGAAGGCTCTTACAGGGTATATCCTTGTTTAGTCTTCTTGGTTTCCTGCAATATCAGTTAGAATGTACAGACTCCTGTCAAATACACATTTTTACATGCTCTTAGGTTATTTTGGGCCTTTGGAAGCAAAAGTGAGTCTTTGGATAGCTTCTGGAAATGCTTTGTTGATGTATGTATAATTATTGTAATCTGTGAAGCAAAGGTTGGCCATCAATATGAAAATACTAAATCTTGTACTTCCATATTGTTTCTTTGTAATGTTAGACCTTAAAAAGGCTTTTGGTGTGATAGAGTCACTTAGCAACAAGAGGGGTACCTTTGTGAAAGAATTCTGGCAGGGCATTGCTATTAAGGCTGTGAGCTAATGGGGGCTAATATTTGAACTGTCTTAGCTCTCAAGCATCATACTTTTCTGAAGCTGGGATAGCATTTTAATTTTGAGTTGAAGACCTAGATGGTACTGTGCTGGTCTGTACCATAGTGCTGTCTTAAAGTTTCTTCTGAAACCCTGAAAGCTGTGAAAATGGAGCACAGCTTAATTGGAAATAATGACTTTAAATCAGCCTGCATGTTGTGCAATGCACAAGTCTATTAATTGTGGGAATGACTTGAACAATCACAATGTTTGAATACCTGGTTAAAAGGGGAAAAGATGAGAGAATGGAAGATACAAAATTCTGTTATGTTGGCTTAAGTGCTAATGTGTAGGGAGCTTAGTGCATGTATTGATTTTTTTATTTTCCTTCTGTGGTTTAAAAGTTTGATGAACCTTAGTTGAGGAAAAAGGAGATTTAAAATGTGGTTGGTTACTTTGAAGTGTGAACCTGTTTCAAGAAAGAGCATGAATTTTTGCCAGTAACTCACCTAAAGCCTTGAATGAGATCGTGTCATCTTCAGATGCTTGGACTAATTTGGAGTCTAGAACTAAACAATCTCTGGGATCCATCAGTCAGTAAGCACTTAGAGCATTTGCTTTTAAACTTACGTGAAAGACTCTCAAAATTGTGGTTTTTTAGAAGTTAGCTGTTGTCAGTTGCTTCCTTTTTAAAAGAGTAATTTGTATTTAATTTTTAAATTCACTTTGTGAGGTATCTTAGAAGTTGTAAATACAAATATTTGTGATATGCCTGTGTTTGTGAAAGATGAATAGTAACAATGGTTAAGTAAATATTGTTTGTGACCCCACAACCACTCAGTTGAGGGAATAGCTAAAGCCATAGGCTATGAGTTAATCAAATACTTCAGTGTCTGTTGTGAACATGAATTAACCTTAATATACTGAAGGAGCAGATTCAGAAATCAGTTGCATTTCTTGATGCTTTAGGAGTGTATATACACTTACATTGAGCTGCAGATTTGATTAAAGAAACCTTTAAAACAAACCCCAAAACAATAACTAACCTGAAGTATTAAGTACATAGGGAACGAAACATGGGATTGAAAATGCTTTGTAGGGAAGATGGTACATTGCTGTGGGATTAAGTGTAAGCAAAAATGGGCTTTGCTGTGCAGCTTCATCAATGTTTCTGGTGACCTTGACTCATTCCTTTCAGTGGACAAAAAGGATGAAGGAGTCAGGTATGCAGGTGATGCATAGATTTTATGGCTGATGAGTCTCAGTACATGAACTGTGAAAACACAAGACTTAGATGTGCTTGGCTTCCTAAAAAATTGTAGTGAGAATTAGGGTTAAATGTTACAGAAAAAAAGTTGAATGTTTTTTCAACCATGCCACTGCAGCAGTTACAGGAGAAGGGTGGTTGTAAAACTTTTTCTACTTTGCATACCCTGCTTTTTTTGTATTTTCTTGGTGTTTGCTCACGTGCATTTTTTTTGTTTTTGTGGTTTTAATCAAATATTGAGACAGTAGATGTATTGTCAAGACTAGGCAGCTAAAATGTTTTGTGGATATGATGACAGGAACCCAGTCTGAAGAATGAGGATCTCTATTTCCGCTTAACTTCAAAGTCAGTGTAAATGAATGTGCCTTTTATAAACAGGATAATTTAATTTTTTTCCCACTGGCGTTGATAAATCTATTATTTCCCTGGACTGGGCAGTGGTTTACAGTTTGTTGATAGTGCAGTGCCATCTAGTGACTACTGACATGGATGTGGGGAAAACTTGTCAAAGAAAAACATTTGAAGAGCTTCTGGAGTAGGTTTCGGATCAGGTGGTTCACAGCTGCAGAAATACTGCTTTATGGATGGTTGAGTAAATTGAACTATGATCCCTTGTATCTTGAGAAGGACCTCTGTGAAAAATGCTCTTTGTGTGAGAGTGGTTGGAGATGGTATGATCTGTTCAAGAGGAGGATGGCTTTCTTACACAGCCAGACACAAATCTGGCACTTGCAAAATTATTCTTTTCAGTTAACAAATTAATTACCTTAAGATCTTTTGGATAATTTTTTCCCAAATGCTGTCATAATCTTTAATTGAAGGTAACTTACTTTTTTTTTTTCAATGACGATAAGCATTTAAACAGTATAGATATGTATTTTTTTCTGTTTCTTTGCAGCTTGATCACATATTATCACCTCCACCTATGCCTTTCCGAAAATCCAGTAGTCCTGAAGTGTCTTCTGGCCTTGGAAGGTCTCCTAAATTTAAGAGGCAGCTGAGTGAAGATGGGAGACAGCTCAGAAGAGGAAGCCTTGGAGGAGCTCTGACTGGTGAGTTTGGGACATCTGTAGTGTCACCTGGATTAGCATTTGTGGAGCTGATGGCACCTTGACCCTTGGGGCTGAACTCTTGGGGGAGTTGTGAGCTCCGTCTGGAGTTTCCATAAGTCTCTTCCACGTGGGTTCCCTGACTGTTAGTGAGATGAGTCATGTTTGAGATTCTGCCTCTAGAGACTGCTGATAACTGGCCAAGTACAGCCTGAAAATCCACCTCTATTTGCATGACTGTGGCATTTGTCTTGCTAACTTGTGTGCATCCATCCAGGGGATCACCTGTGTCTTGTTTCCTCAAGGAGCTGAAGTGCATGGATGCACTTTAGATTAGATTTCCTTAAAGGAAGTGCAATTTGGCATCATTTATGTGGTGGAATACTCACAGGGGAGGAACAGCATTACCAACTAGCCACAAGCTGAGGACTGCAGCTTCTCCTTTAGAGCCATGCAGAGGTGGCAGGATGCTTAAGGAGGGCTCTGGCCCTCCCTGCCCTGGTTACATCTTCTAGATACTAGGTGCTGATATTATGATTGTGTACTGATACCTCTGTGGCAGTGGTGGTCACTGAAGAGTGATTGGTTTTGATTGTGGAGCAAAGTGAATATAAAAAAACAGGGACTTCGTTTATTTCAAGAAAAATAAGTTTTAAATTCACTAGAATTTGACTTGGTATGTTCCCAAAGTGCATAATGGCTAATAGTTAGAGGAATTTGTTGTACTTTTTGAGAGAGACAATAGATTTCAGTAAATTTCCTGGAAGATAGATGTTTCACAGAATAACAGAACATGCTGAGTTGGAAGGGACCCACAAGGATTGTAAAATCCAACTCCTGGCCCTGCACAGCACATCCCCATCTCACACCATGTGCCTGAGAACATTGTCCAGACACACCTTGAGCTGTGTCAAGATTGGTGCTATGACCACTTCCCTGGGGAGCCTCTTCCAGTGCCTGACCTCCCCTGGGTGAAGAACCTTTTCCTGATATCCAACCTAAACCTCCCCCAACACAACTTCAGGCCATTCCCTTGGGTCCTGTCACTGCTCACCAGAGACAAGAGATCAGTGTCTGCCCCTCCTCTTCCCCTCATGAGGAAGTTGTTTTATCTGTCTCAATGATGCTGATTAATACTAGAATCAAGTACATGAAATTCAGGTTAGAGGAAGTTGAGATGGTGTTTACTTGAGATAGGACTGTCCTCTGTCTCTAAATTCTGTGAATTGTTCAGAGTTGTTTTCATTTGGAGTTGAAAAAGTGTTCCACAGTGGATAGAGCTGACTCCCCTGCAGTAAGTGTCTGAAAAGTACTTTTAGAGTATTTGCCTTTCTCACTTCACTCTATCCCTTTCCCTAACCTTTTCCTGGAAGAAGCTCGAAGAAGTTATAGCAGTACCTGTCTTTGTATTCACCACCTTAAAATCACCTACATGGCTTCTGGTAAATGACAAATAATTTTGTCCTAAGGAACCTTAAGGAAACTAAAGAACTTAAAAAATATAAATGTCTCACAGTTTACGTGAAGGAAAAACATATGCTACTACAGGAATTTCTTGTATCATATCACATAGTTGTTGCTCTGATTTTTAGTGTCACTAGTGTAAGATCTGTCATTTCCCTTGCAACTTCATTTTTATGGTGAGTTATTATGAAGCTTTCAGAGGCAGTGTAAGAGTATTTGTGATCCATATGGGCTTTCATGAAAAATAAGTGACCTGCAGCAGACAAGTGTCAATTTTGGTGCCCATCTCAGTAAACTCTCTGGCAACTCTGGGGCGTTACAGCTCTGAAAGCTTGGAATGTAAACCGAAGTGCTCTTTTTAGTGAGGTTAAAAACAGCCAGCACAGTTATTTTTTCAGCAGGAGCTGGTGTGGTTTTTTAATTTTGCTTTTGTCTAACTTTAAAGTGGAGTGGTTGTCTTTAAAAACTGATCTTTAATAAGGCATATAAGCTGTGCAGATAAAGAGGAGGAAGACAGCTTAATCAAAAACAAACAGCAATTGTGCTCTGCTGCCATAGTCTCTAGTCTTTATGCTTGAATTATTGCTTGAAGCCTTTATAAAGGGAAATGGATATGCTTTTTGTCTGCATGCAATATGTTGTGCAGGGCTTACTGTCAGGATTTGGGAATATAGTGTGCAATGATGTTAAACTGCTTTAATGCACTTTAAATGAACCTGAATACCCTAGGGCTTTGGTATCTTAAAATAATTTCAGTATCTTAATAGCTTTCATGATACTGATTAAATTAATCAAACTCATTCTGATGACAGAAAGTTCTTTACATTCTTTGGGATTTTTTTAAGAACTGTTTTAAAGAAACCACTGCAGATGGAGAACTGATTCCTAGAATTGTTTCAAATGTTCAGTAATCTGAAGTGAATAATTTCAGTGTTGTCTTGGTCATGTATTTACATGCCTTTTTTAACATACTGAAGTTTTGGGGTTTTTTTTTTAGATTTCTTTAATGCCTAAGAGTGATTTGACACTGTAGTTTGAAACTATAAGAATCACAGTGTCATTTAAAAAAAAAAAAAAGAAGAAGTGGAGCACAAGAAATCCTTAGTTTAAAATGGTGAGCTATCCATGTAAGGGATAACTTCTATACTCATATATTCCCTCTCAAATTTCTATTTAAGTCTTAATGTTTTTGAAAAAATATTCCTGGTTCATAAAGGGGGAAAAATATTTGGAGGACTGTAATTTGAGAGAGTACTTGATCTTTATATCACTATTACTGGTTACTGTCTTCCTTTATTCTTTCTTCTCTTTTGTTTCTTTTAATACACTTTTAAGTGCTAGCTTAACAGTGGGTATCAGTTCATTGGAAAATAGTTTGGAAAAGTATCTTTGAAATTATTTACAGTTCAGTCTTTTCCTCTATTATTAAAAAATGTGCAACTCCTAAAATACAGTGGGTGGGAGTAAGTGAAGCAAGAGACAAGACTCCTAGCTTGGAAATTTGCAGAATATTCTTGTGCTGATGTGTGTTGCTCACTCCAAATGTTAGAAGGGTAAATTGCACTTTTCATTTTACTTTCCCTTTCCTTTGTCTATTAAAAACACAGTGTTATTGAGCCATAGAGCAATAAGCAGTATTAACAATGAAAACAAAACAAAATTTATTTGTTTCCATAAAACACGATAGTTCAATTCCTGAAGGGCTGAATACTAATAGAGGTAAGTAGATAGGGATTTTATCTCTGGGAATAGATCCCAAATAAATGAGTTGATTGTGCTTTACAGGAGGGAATAGTGTTATGCAGCACATACGAGAAGAAATAAAATCTATATTGTTGCAGTATATTGAATGAGACTTGCAAAACCTGAAAGATTACAGTTACTGAGAAACTACTATACTGAATTGGCTGAAGTAAATTACAAAACTCTTTATATATGAGTACAGGAAAAAATTGAGAAGGATATACTGGGTCATCAGTACATCATAATGTACTGATCATGATGATCGGGGGAAGAGGGCTGGAAACCTGCAGAGGTGGGATAGAAACTGAAATTATTTTTGACACAGCTTCAAGGAAACTACAGCCAAATTTTTTCCCCTGAGTTGCACAGTTTAAAGCAATCCAGCAACCACATGTTTTCAGTGACAAGCAAAGAATGCTTTTCAAAGTAGAAGAAAAAATTAAATCAATGTTTTTAAGAATCAGTCTACTATTGCATTCTGTTGAAAATTCCTACACAGCCACTGATTAAAATTTGTCCAATAAAAGAGATGAATAGTGGTTCCTGGAGACACCTGGAGACACCATATATTTTGGAAAACCCCCTTCAATGTAATTGTTGGAACAGTATTGCCTTCCTTAATCTTCATTGCCAAGGAAATTGGGGAAAACAGAGACTAAGTTTGGAATGAAAATAGCATGTGGCCTGCCATTAGTCTAGCAAATCTCTCATAATAGTTCCTGTTGTGAACTGCCAGCAGTCCTGTTTAATAGAAAGACAAGATGAAAAATAGTATTTATAACTGTGGTTGCAAAACATAAGCATTAATTCATGAGATAAAACAATCTCAGAGTAAAAGAGCTTTAATGTAATTTATGACCAACTCATCTTTTAATTTGAAAGGTCATGTTTCCAACAGGCTATAAAGTTTTGGGTAACACAGTTACTTTACACTATAATCAGTGTTTGCCTTTTTCTTTTCTGCTATGTCCTCACTTCCCTCCTGCTCCAGATTCCCCCTTCCGTGCATGAACCCATGCCCATGACAATGCTTGCCTCACCCTTTGTCTGGGAAGTAAACTGGATCTTTAAAAGTTCTGCTTGTGCCACAGAAAGCGTAAAACACAATCCTTGCTCAGGCTGTTGATCTGCAGGATAAGCCCTGTCACAAAGCTGAGCTGTAGCTGTTTGTTTCATAGCCCTAGGTCAGAGGAGGAAAGAGGATTGCTTCAGGGGAATACTGATGCCCTTTGGGTGCAGGGGCACTGGAGGTGTGCTAAACAGAATGGAGAGGAAAGTATGGCTGGGTGAGATCAGCTCTGTTATTCTTGGGACAACAGGCATCTGTTTAATACACATGTATTTAAATGCCTCTTGCTGTAGCCTTAGATTGCCTTCTTAAGGATTTCTAATGGTACACAGACTGGGACTTTAAAACTTGTTTTGAATCAGGAGAAAAGATGTTTAATTAAAAAGCTGCTTTTCTGTGGTGGCTGGTTTTCTTGATCTCCACAAACTTCAAAGGGCTGTCTATAGTCAGAGGGTTTTTGGCTTAAATTGTCTACAGATTTTAGTTTGCTGTGTTCAGAGATGCTTAAATAGAATCCATAGCAGAAGGTAATGTGAAAGGATGAGAAATTAAATGAGCTTTTACTGTGGAGAGGGTTAACCTAGCAAATCACTCAGACAAGCAAAACAAATTGCCCTTACTTTCATGTCCCACTGCTGCTCCTCACTTTGCCCTGAGATGGGCAGTGCAGCCCTGTTCTGTCTTCTCAGTTGTTCTGCAGCATTTGGAGATTGCTATCTCCCTTTCTACTTCTGAAATATATGAGAACATATTTCTAGGAAGAGATCATATTTTGGAGAGTGCTGCAGCTAACTCAGTTGTTTCTATACTGTACTGATAAGCTCTGCTGTTATATATATATAAAAAAATGCACTCTAACTACCTATAGTTTGAACTTCTTATCTTGCCTACTGTTATCTTATCAATAACTACTTGGAAAAGACTTCCTGGTGGGCTAATTGTGTCTGGCTGTGGTTGGGCTGTTATCTGCTAGGCTTACATTGATCTTACACAAGTACAGGTAACATTACACATATTAATTTATTTTTATAGAATCTTTAATCCAAGGATCCTAAAGCACTCTACATTAGTAAAATCACTTCATGTTCTTCTGATCATATATTGTCTACAGATCATGAAGAGCTAAAACCAAAAAAACTTGTGATTTATATATTTTTTTCTTTAGTGTTTTTTCTTTAGTTTGCTCTGATCAGTTTTCCACCTCTGAGTCATCAGTCATCCAAATATGCTCAGCAATTGTTGTTATTCCCGTATAATTAATCTATGGTTGATTTGAAATGAATTTGGGAATTCTCAGTCTGTTTTTTGCTTCAGCGATTCATCACTCTGCTAACACTAATTAGCAGAAAGATCAACAGCTTTATGGACCATGCAAAACAAGCTGTTCTCTTATCCATGGGTTGGCATGTGCTGGCAGGACTTGGAAGAGGAGGTTTTCCCCATTCATATAGAGAAGCAATTGGCAGTAGCAGAATTTTCACAGACATTGGGTTGTATAAATTATCATTAATATTGTTGAAAATGGAGATTAGCTCATTAAGTCTTACAGTGTCAACTATTTGGTACAACTTGGTGAATGGGGAAAACTGAACTTGTACCACCATGTGACTTGTACCTTGAAACCTCTTTGGGAATGGGACCTTCCCATAATATACAACTGCTTGTCATACTGATGATGTGATTAGTTTAATGCCAACATTTAAAAGAAGGGTTATTTCTATTAATGATGGCCTCTTGGTGTAGATAAGAGGAAGTGTTCTGTATTTCCTGTGTACATAACCAAAATTTCTTCTTGTTATGGAAGAAATTATGCATATTTACACCAGGAATATATGAATACAATTCATGATTTCACCACTCCATAAAAAGCCCGGTGATTTCATGGCTGTCTCTGGGGATACAGCTTGGTATCTTGGGATACAGCCTGGTGGACTCTGTTGGCCTGTCCCCAGCCCCAGAAGCTGGGGTGCTGTAGGATGAGGGGTAAGGATGACTGCCAGTTCCAAAGCTCTATCAGATGTGCCTTTTAATAAGAAATTTTACTTCCTGCATTTTCTTCCTCTATCATATAAGAGCTGAAGTATTTCAGAATGGCTTTTTTTTTTGTGATGCATGTCAGGACTGGGTGTTCAGAAAGCCTTTTCAGCTGCAGCTGCCTGAGGGCTCTCCCCAGCTGCAGCAGAGGGAGAGTCAGAGCCCAGCACTGGTGCTGACACCACTGGGCTCTGGGCTACAAAGGTGGGAGTTCAGCAGCCACATGTGCAGGATCACAGGCACAACATGCTTCTTTCATTCACTGCCTACCCAGAGCATATCTGGCAGTCTTTTCAATTGCCTTCCTCAGAGGTTTCCTTAAAGCACAATGCCAGGTGTTAAACTTATTCCAGAATTAGTAGAAAGAGATAGAAGCAATCTATTCTATAATTACGTGGCTCAGGAAATGCAGTGTGGAGGGGTTTTTTTTGTTTGTTTGTTTTTTTTTCTTTAAATGCATTCAGTACAAAGCTGTCTTCTCCAGATGAAGTAAATATATTCTGCTATGAAATATGCATTTTTAGATGGTTCTTGGTGCGCTGGTGTTTGAGATGACGTTGGGTTATATTTGTCATTGTCAGTTACCTTCATCATTTAAGGCTTCAATCAGCCTGCATAGCGGAGTTGCTTTTTACTTCCCTGTGCACCTAGCAAGATAATTTCCATATTCTTTGACATGTCTGGAGTCTGCACCATGTAATAGACTGAGATGAGAACAGAAGATATTGTATTCCTGTCTCATTATTTTGCCTTTAACTCCTCGATTGCTGCTTAATCGTGCTTGTATCATCAGAACATGAGAAGTTGATTGTTGTTGAGATCAAAGCAAACTGTAGCAGAAGAGTGCCTAATTAGCAGATATGTTTGCAAGCTGCCAGTTTTGAAGGAGGGAGAAGTAGAGTTTAACCCTCTTTGGGACACTTACAAAAGCAGTTTGAAAATTGTTAAGAGTCATTTGTCATAGTGGAAAAAACAAAAAGTGGAGAAAATCAATATTCATGTTAAATTTCTGGAGTTTGAATTGTAGCTCCTTAACAAGTACCCTAAGAGATGTTGAATTAGCTGGCTCAAGTATGCTTAGCAGTGTAACTGTTGAAGCACAGATGAAAGAACTTGCCTGGACTAAATAAACTATAATTGCCCATCAAAAACACATGATCTATAGTCCTAGAGGCTTAAGTCTTCCTGTTTTTTTTTCCCTGTGGTCTCTCTCTAGTGGATGTTGTAAAGCAAATGACTTGACCACATATTTGCTTTCTCCAGGTCGTTGCTTTAGGACAAATTGAATGTACAGATAAAGAAATAATTGAGAAGAGGGGAAAAACACTTCCTGTACTTAATCCTTAGAATGAGGGTTGACAGCTTCAGTGGAAAAGTTTATAGATGTTTTTCAGTGAAAACAGGAGCAGGATTTTCTGTTGGGAAACTTTACCTTTTGAAAAAATAATATAAGTGCGTAGTGATTTAATTATGGGGCATAAAAACATATACATGAGACAGAAGAGGAGGTCAAGTGGGTACTGTAGAGAAAATAGCATCTTAACACATCATTTCATGTTCGTCTTAATGTCAGTTATGAGTTGCTGGGCATGTTCTTCATAGTGCAATGGGAGATGTTTGTTTCTTACCATAAATTCTGTCAGCAAAACCCCAGTTGTTGAGCTGTTGGAGAGTTGTGAGCTAAGAGTATTGGTCACTGATTGAAGTCGTTGTTCACATAATATTTGAACTGAACAACAGTGAATTTTTGAGGTCCTTTGTGTTCTAGGTACAGTTTTGTTGTAAGTCTGCCAGTATCAGCTGTCTCTAATCTCTTGGTGTTCAGGATTCTTGTTTTTGCAAGTTTGACTATATGTGGAAAGGAACTCTCATTATCACTTGCATGTAGTTTAGTGTGCTTTTTGTGTGCAGTGTGAATCTTAAATTACCTGTTTTTCCTACTGTTAACAGAGTTATAGAACTGGACCTTGAAATTTTTCTAGAGCTGGTGTAAGCTGTAAAAAATTATGAAAGGGATGCCTGATAATATACCTGTATATTATGTTTGTGTTACAGAATGGACTGGCAGTGTGTAAGTTTTGGAACTGCCTGTTAGAATTATGGGAAAAGGACCTATTTGTTGTTAAGATAAAGAAAAGAAAGCAGTAGAGTGTTCTATCTCTGAGCTCACTGATAAATATTGCCAACTATTAATTTTGCTGCATAGTACTTCAGTGGAGTTGTGAGGTAAGGAAGTAATGTCATGAATGACAACTTCAACCTGTAGCGTGGTTTTTTCATGTAGTTATTGTTGTCACTGGTTGGCTAACAGTGCTGTTGAGTTAGGTATTTTTGGTATGGAAAACTTGAAAAAACCCAACCAGCCAAATCAAACTGAAAACCCCAAACTTATCCTTATGTTCCAAATTTAAGTAAAGTTTAGGGAGATTTGCTGGTGATCTCAAATGCATTTCAATTACTATATTACTGTCACAGTACTTCAATAATAGGTTGCAAATGGCCAATATAACTTCAGCAAGTATCTGTTAGCAAAGGAACTCTGAGTAATTTCCTTATCAGCAAAATTTTGTACTGTCTTTTAAATGACTTTCAGTGAGGGAATTTTGTTCCAAGCATGAACCATTATTTCTGGGATGTGATGACTTATTTCTGGTAATTGATTTATAAACATGCTTGATTCTGCATGCCTTTGTAGTTAAGGGAGGCTTCATTTTCTTTTTATATATCTGTATTTTTGGATACAGATCTAAGCCTTCATCCTACTAGTTTGTGGTCCAAAACTGGATGTGTCCTTTTTCAGTTCCAATTCTGCCAATACTGGTGAAATTTTAAGATAGGCCTTCTGCGGTTTTTTTGTGTTTTTTAAGTTCGCAATCTTGCCCCAGATTTTTGCCTTTGGTGGGCCACTTTTTAATGCATTGCCAGCCAGAATCATAGAGCCATAGAATGTCCTGAGTTGGAAGGAGCTCACAAGGATCAGTGAGTCCAACTCCTGGCCCTGCTCAGGATAACCCAAAGAATCACACCATGTGCCTTAAAGTGCCACTGCTTCATCTAATTTTAGAAAGTGAAACAAATACAGAGCATTTTAGATGATTTATAATACATCAAAAAGGGAAAGAACTATAGTGAGTGTAATAGGATTTTTTACGAAGGTGTCTTCTACAGTAGCAAAAGAAATTGTAATTGAGTCAATTGTAATTATAGGCTTACCTGAATAATGTTATTTTTAGGGGACAAATTGGCTGAAAGGAAAATTTCACCTCGTGCATCAGACTGGGAAAGTGGCATTGTTCATTAACTTCAACGATGCGTAGTTGAGTAATATGCAAAACATGCTCCTTTAAGTTCTGGGCAATAAATAAGACAATATTAATTTTTTTTTTTTTCCTGTCGATTGTCATTTGGAATTTAAGTAAAACTTGTTGATGCAGCAACAACAGAATAAGGCAAAATACTGAAAAGTTTCCTAGTGATGACTTCAAATCCATCCGCTCTTTTACTTTCTGGTTAACAGCTAATGGGAACGATGGGCTTTAATTCCACCCCTCCTCCATGCCCCCAGGTATGAAAATAGACCCTAAAATTTGCAGTATCTCCATCATTTCCTACAGCTGGGATGTCTGCAGGAGTTCAGTTCGAGGCAGTAAAGCTAAGTGCCCTAACTTGAACCTAGTAAATACTAAGGTGAGTGTCTGAACCTGGAGTGAGGCTTCACTTATTTGTGGTGGTAAAAGGGGTGGTACTTTTTTTCCAGCTTTGGTCTTCACTTCCTGCTGCTCAGACAGTTTCTGAGTGGCAGTGATGTTACCAATAATTTGGTAAAATAAAAAAGTTCCTGAACACCAATGTGGCATTAAGTAGCATTCTTTTTTTGGCCAGATGCGCAGGGGAATAGCTTTTCCCAAAGCCATGCATTCTGAGTACAGGGAAGTTCCTGTTTATATACTGTATTTTACATACATATTGACTGATTGTCCCAGATATGATAATCATTTCCCTGAAATCATTGACATATTTTTCCTCCCCTCTATGCCTGTGTTCTTCTGTCCTGGGGTGTGTCTCTCTGGTAGTCCCTGCTGGTTGGAGATAGTGATGTTCTGGTTGACCTGTCTGAGTTGGCAGGGCACAGGGGCTGGTGAACGTGCAGTTCTCCTTCTTACACAGTGGACATTGTGCAGTTCCATAGGCCAGTAGTTTTTGGAGAAGAAGCATTGTGTTAGCTCACCAGGTATAGACAATTTATCATCTGGTAACAGTGGCTGCTTCGGATGTGCTGGGACTGCTGTTGCTGCTCTGGTGACATGGTGGCAGGTGGTGGCTTCTGTCTTTCTTCTGTTCACATGAAGACAATGAACCTGTCAATGAACCCAGCCCTTGCAGGCTTCTTTTGTGTTTGGAAATGTGCCAGGGGTAAGAAGAAGGAGCAGTACCCATCTGTGTTTCTTTTCAGAACATTTTTATGACCCAGAGCACTCTGCAGTAGTGTCCAGTTTTCTCTTCTACTGTGGCTTATTGCTGTTGCTCTGAGGTAGCTCATGCTCTTAAGGCTCCCCAAAAGGAGGTGTGGAGTGAGCAGCCCACTTGAAACTGTGCTTGGCAAGTCTGACTTGTCCAGAGCATAGGTTCTTGATATAAGATCAGTTACATTTTTAAGTAAACCAATGAGGGAGAAGTATATAGCTTTCTATGTTTTTTAAAAATATTCTGCAGTTATGTAATAAATACCTGTAGTGGATTTAACAAGATAATTAGTTGAAATAAGTATTTCTTGGCCCTTGCCTTAAAGATGTCCAGGTGGCAAGAGGCTATTTTTGAAGCTGCTATATCACAGCAGCTAACACAAACATATTGATGCTAACTTCTGCTAAGTCTGTGGTACACTGTAATCATATACAGAGCTTTGCATTGGACTAATTGTGTCTATAGTTGCAGTCAGCCCAAATTCAGATTCTTCCATTTTAGCAAAGTACATGCCTCTCTTCTATTAGCAGTAGTGTAATAGAAAATGGCTTCTGTTATTTTAACAAAAAATATTTCTATTAAAAACTTTCAAGATGCTTCTTCTGTATTTATTTTTGCATGTTGACTGGGTTATAAATCAGACTTTGTAGCAGTGCAATCTACACCATCCTAAGTACTTTTATAAAGGTAAAATCTTACTTGGATGCCAGAACATTTTCTTAATCATATGCAATTGTTTAATCATCAGAGACAAAGTTATTTGTAAAGTGTAACTGAAAATTGAAGATTTGTAGGTATTAGATTTGAGCTCTTTTAGTAATTCTCAGCTGTCCTATTATAACATGGATTTGAGAGGGTCAGAGTAGTACTTTAGCAGTAGGAAAGACTTTCCTATTTAGAATGAAGCAAAGCCTGTCTTTTGTGACTGATTTTTTGTGGATGTGTATGTTTTATTCTCTTTGTCCTTACACAAGTCATTTTGTCCTTATACAGTAAGTTGCACAGCAAATGCTGAACGCAGTAGAAGTAAGAATGTGCAACAATTCTATTTGGATGTTCAACAAATACTCATTACAAATAAATCTAGATGTACAAGAGGCATGTTCAAGGGGAAGATGCCCCTGAACTGCAGTGATGTTTTACCTGTGTTCACCAATGATGATGTAATACTATTAAATAATGCTAAATTATTGCCATTACATAGTCAACTTAAACCACTCTACATCAGAATGTGTTTTGATGAATGTGCTGGACTAACAAGGATTGCATTCAGCTATGGGAGGTGATGCTGTTAGTTCCAGGCACAGGAGGGGAAGATACCAGCAAAGCTTGTACAGAGGAAGTAGGGTGGGGGAAAGTCAATAATGACCACTTTGGAACTGAAGAGGACAGAAGTAGGCAATCTCTATCAGTGGATGACTCAATATCAATAGCTTATGAAAGTAATATCAACATTCCTACCAGTGTGTCAGTGTTCCATGCTGTATATGGGCCAGAATGCTGAATTAAGATGGAAGGGTTGAGATGGAGTTGAAGTCCCTCATGAATCCCTCATGAATCAGTTCACTTAAAAAGGAAAGTAGCTGCTTGGAGCATTAAACTTGAAGGCAGATATGAATGCAGTATTAAAATGATAGTGTATTTCAGCTCAATTTTTTTGTATTATGCTGGCATTGAAATCACATAACCAGGAAAAGTGTGGACGTGTATAGATTCAAGGGTCAATAAAGAAAATGTAAAAGCAGTAAAATGCATACAATTATGAATGAAACTATAGCAAGAAAAGTGTAGGAGTGCTGTAATGTCAAGCAAAGGGGGAGTGGACAGTATGAGGATATTTTAAAATTTATTTATTTTTATTATTGGAGGAATTGAGGGAGAATTGATGGGCAGGGCATGTTTTATCATGTAGTGGTTTAATGCAGTAGGTTAGTGCTGTTCTCACATAAGAGATTCGTCTGTTACCATCTTTTAGTCTAAGGCCTGACTAATTTTGCTTCTCTAAAAAGCGTATTTACTGTATGCCATTTCTGTGTTTAAAAGCCTGTGTCCCATGAAAAGAAGAGTTGGAGTTCTAGACAGTCTGCTTGCCTTAATGCCAGTATTTTGTGAAAACTGTGGTAACTTCAAGGCTCCTGTTGAGGGTAAAGATGGGAGGAGGGATCATTCCAGCATCACACATGCTCACAATTTCACTGGTAATTTTGATAGAGTTTACTGCCTAATTTAGCTTTTCAACAGATACCCCCAACATTATTTTAAATATTTCTTGATGCTAATCCTGCAGGAAAAGTAATGAAATATTAAGTGAATTCTTACAGTGATGGTACTGATTTTAGTACCGAGTAAATCTACCCTACTTTCTTGTCAGCCAGGCAAAATATTACAGTTCAAGGAAAGGCTTAATACAAGATTCTGTTTTTGTGTAGGATTGCATCTCTTCTAGCCTCTGTATCAAGATATCTTAGACTTTCTTTCAGATGTCTGAGCAAGATAAAAACAGAGTAACATATAGATTACTGTAGAGGACAGATAGTAAAGATGGCTTTTAGAATGCCCTGCACATGATGAGGTACAGACAATATTAGCCCTACATATTTTGGTTCTGGTGCACATTTACAACAAAAAGTAAGTATAAACATTAATAATAGCAATTACTTCTCATGTATCTTTCTCCTTCTAGACTAAATGTCTTGTTATTTTGTCTTGGGGATCCAGACTTAAACAAAACAATGTTAATTTGTGTACCAAATGCCAATGATTGCCTTCCATCTTTTTTCTTGGGAAACTCAAGTGGGATTCATAGGAAATGAAAATTAGTGCAGTCTGGGAGGGGCCTAGTGTCTGATTGGGGAATTTTGAGAGTGGTTTTAACCCCCTGTGTCCTAGTTCTGCTCCAGGACAGAGTTAGTTTTTTTTTTTCTGGTGCTGGGTGTGGTGGTGTGTGCTGTAGTGCTGCTGGGGAGGCTGGGCCTGTTGGATCTTGGGCTGAGCCCAAGAGTTCTGGTCTGCCATGTGCTATGCTGAGTGGGCAAGGGCAAGACCCAAATGATACCATTACCATCTTGTCTCACTGCTGGTGTGGTAAGGGAAAGGGTCTCTTTCTGTTGCTACCAAGGACAAAGGGGTTTCTTTCTGATTCTGGAGAAAACGTGGTGGGTGGAGGGTCTGTCTGCCCTTTTTTTTTGTTGTCCTGGACTTGCTGAGCATTTTTGCATATAAATAACCCTCTCTTTGTGTGCATTTTTGTGTTGTTGCGGTTCATTTTCTTACCTCATTGCTGTTTCCAGTAAATGTCCTTACCTCAATCCTTCATCTCTGCCTTTTGTGTGTCCCGCTAGAGTGGGAGAGGAGCAGCTTACGATTTTCTTTTTTACTGGGAAAACTAAGTTGGGGAATACCATTCCTAAACCACAGCACCCTATGAGAAAGTGCACTTGTTAACCAACGAGTGCTGATGTTACCCAGTTTTACAACAAACTTTAATAGAATGAACCTTTTCTCTTTCTTGAAAGGATCAGAGGAACACTTACTGCTTTTCAAATATTGATTTCTATGAGGATAAATTGCCCTAATATTATTCTACAATGATGAAGTTAAAAATTATTTAACACAATTTTCCTGATGGCTTCTGGAGTGGCATAATACAGAGTTTCTGAAGGAGTTATGTGCATTATATGTCTACTTGACAGAATAGGTATTGCTGAAGCATTTTGCTGGTGGCTTGTTTGGAGTTGTCTGGATGTTGCTGGAAGTCTGGAAACCTGGATCCCAGCACTAGGAAATGTTTGATTTCACCCTTCTCTGAGAACTTCACCTTACCAGTGTCTGAGAAGTAGAGTCAAAAAGGAAGAAAAGGCAGAGACCTCTTTTTATGTAGAAAGCATTAAAGAAGTAAAACATACCTATTTAAACGGAAGGTTTGTATAACTTAGGGTTTTTTGCAGTCACTTCTTAATTCTTTTTTTCCTGTACAGATGAGAAGGAATTAACTTTTGAGATGATAGATATAAAGCTCTCTCTGACTGCATGTATCACTGATATATTTCAGGATTGACATCAATGGAATATCAAAGATGTGTATATTGCAATCAATGTCTTAAGCTTTTCAGGGCACCCTTTTACTTGAGGATGATGGGCGCCTATGGAAAAAGGGAACCAAAATTTTGTAGAAGGAGACAGAGAGAGCAGGTGGGAAATTAATTCAGGTCTTCCAATTCTGGGAAATGTTATCCTAGATAATTGGGCAAGAAACCACAGCTTTGTTGTACATTTTTCTTCTAGTCTCGGGCAGGCTGTTAGCAAATTGGGAGAAAAAGTGTTTATGGGTTCCGCTTTACTAGTGTGACAAAGAGCAATAGCACATTTGGAAGACTAATTGGAAAGTGTTAAAAGACTATCCTGTGCTGCTGCTTGGGAACTGCTAGCTTCC
Source organism: Illadopsis cleaveri (assembly GCA_013399915.1). NCBI lineage: Eukaryota > Metazoa > Chordata > Aves > Passeriformes > Timaliidae > Illadopsis > Illadopsis cleaveri. The sequence continues at coordinate 240,927 of VXBB01004069.1, read as the reverse complement.
AAGACAGTCACTTGCCAGAGACCTCAGCAACTCTCTGTGGATCTACTGTTAAAATAAAGTTATGGACATGAGGCTTTTGATTTCTTGGCAAACCTGTGCTGATTTACTGGAGTGCACATCCTGTATCAATGCACATAGCCACTGCATGGCTGTCTCGAGATGACAAGATTAATGAAGTGGGGTTTAGTAATTTCAGGAAACCAATCTTCAGGCTGTGGTGCCACACCACTGAGTGGAGACCACAGGCACTGAGAGCCCCATGGGAGCACTCCCAGGCAATGAATGGTTGGGCTGCACCTTGGGCATCTCCCCTCACTTGGGACACTGGATAAAGATTCCATTCTTCAGTGGGAACTGAATGACAGGTATTAGGTAGGTTATGAGGAATTCTGGAATAGAAGGCAAGAATAGTCCTCATGCACAAAATGGTGTAATCATCCTCATGGTGTCTTATTCCAGTAAATCTCACTTTTTCCATCAGTCTCAGAACCTTATTCCTTCAAGGGGTAAATAGAGGAAAATTTCTCAATATTTTCTTTTTTTTTACATTTTTGACTGACTTTCAATGTTTAAGTTTCTTTTGGTTTAAAACTAGTATTCTAGATGTTTGCATCTGTTGCTGCTTTAAATGTGTTTTTGTGTAGAAAAAAGATACAGTTTTGATAACAGAGAACTGAATCTAGTGGAAGGATGATGTGAAGGACTAACAAGTGAATGGCAGGAATTCTGTGGGAATCAGGTGCGGTGGGAGCTGCAGTGAGAGATGTTTTACAGTGGCAAGAGTGTTACAGTAAACTGTCCATTGCATTGCCTCTACTGCAACATCTCATATTTTAACTCACTCTTTCTGAACTTGACAGGCAAGTATTTGCTTCCCAGTGCAACTGGACAGCAGCTGTGGCAACCTGTAGAAACCACTAATCTTGTTCGGATGCGCTACCAAACACTTGGACAGTCAGCACCTTCACTCACTGCTAGTCTGGTGAGTAATTTTTTTGCAATGCTGTAAATGTGCCAAAGAAATTGTATCTCTGTGTTGGTGGGAGGATGGGGATCAAACCAGAGTCTATTTCCAGACCAATCTCTCCTCCTTAAGCTGCATTTTTCAAGTACCTAATGCATGCCTACACACAACATTACTTAAAATGTTGAGTGCAGCTGAATAACATTTATGGTAGCAGTAACTCTGAATTGGGTTACTGGATTTTGCGTAAAGTCTGAGCTGAATGTTGCATTAATATAGCTGTTTGCATTTAAATGGTTTCTTTCCTTAAAAAAAAAGGCATGCAATAGAAGGCAACTGTCCTTTCTCCTGAGCATTCTTTTCTATCAATGTCTGTTTCCACATCCTGAAGTACTTTGTCCTCATGGGGACATAGATGTGTGAAGCATGAGTTTAATGAAGTCTTTTGGATAAAATGATAAGGGAAGAGAAAGGGGCAAAGATGCATCATACACTTGAACTTTCAGCTTTTTGTTTTCAAGCATCTATTTTACTGCTTTGTGTTTCTGTATATTAATATCTTGAGAAGTGTTGAAATTTAATGCAGGGCCCTGTGTACTAGCCTATACTTTTCTTCAAAGAGTTATGGTAACATATTTCTTGTATAAAGAAAGAAAAAAAAATTATTGCTTTGCCTCCCCCCTCTCCTGCCTTTTGCTGGTCATTAAAACTTTGTTGATCCATATCTGCTTTCTAGGGGAAGCTTACTTTTTGGTTTGTTTTGGATTTTTTAAACACAATATTCAGGTTGAAGGTAGCTATGGTCAGCCAATGTTGAACAGATGTCACCATGGCACTTTTTCATATCATATTGATAGGTAGATGATGTTTTGTCCATGATCTGTCTGAAGTAGTATTTCACTTCTAATGCAACAAATCTTCACTTATAAATCTAATCTGGCGTCTGCTTGGTGGTGGTGCTGTTTGTGGCTCCTTAGGGCAGATACAGCTTTTTGGACTCCACACTTAGTACAAGCACTTAATTCTGTTGGAAGTTCTGTTCTTTGAACCCTAATATTTCCCAGAGAATTAAGTGTCAACCTATGTATTTTGCTAATTGTGAATGAAGTATTTGGATTATGTATATTGAAGTGAAGACGAAAGTATATGAATGGTCAGAAATTAATTTACATTGCATTAAACCCATATTTTTTCTTCTTTTCTATATTAGGGAATAAAAAATTATTTCTTCCAAGTTAACTAAATTTAAAAAGGGCTGTGTTGCTGTTTGATGGTCTATCTGCACAACTATTAGGGGGCATGCTGCTAGCAATATTGTGCTTTTGTTTTGCTGTGATGCTTAAACCATAGGAAGAGGAAGATGCAGCACCGTTTTGACAGTAAGTACTTTAAATGGTCATAAAACAATAGACTAAGGAAAAATTCAGTGAGCCTTGCTTCTTTAAGGCCCTTTAACTCATCACCTATGTAGTTTCATGGCATATCTGTCTGCCACATACTTCTTCCTTCCTGTCTCTCCACATCTTTTATCTGTGCCTGACTGCAGTTTCTTTCATGCTGGTGCAAAAGCATGCACGAGCCGTCTAAGCAGATCTGAGCAGATTGTGCACAGGGTGGAGGTGCAGGTTCCTCAGAAGTATTTATTTCTTATCTGGAACTGATCAGACTTGCCTCCTAAGGAGGTTAATGTTAGTATCACATAGGCAGAGCTCTTCTCAAGCCTCCTTTGACAAATACTTTGCTGTCAGGCTTTTGAAGAAATCTGGTCTTTGCTTAAAAGGGGCCATAAGGGATCACATTTCCTTGCATACTTTTATTTTCCCCTTCATTCTGTGATTTGGCAGAGTTGAATTCAGGAGGCCTATTGTTAGATTCTAGTAACTGGAACTTTTAATCATACTTAGGAGAGAGTTTATCCTTATGTAGAAGAGATTTTTATGAAGAATTTCCTGTAGCTGTTCACAGTCTGACTTGAAATTACTTTAAATGTATTGTCTCACTCATCTGAAAAATGATTAGCCTGTTATTAATTCTTTTACTAGAACTGATCATTCTCACTTGGGTTGATACTCAGCTGATATGGATCTGACTGAATAGTGATTGTGAGCCAATATAGACAAGAATGACAAGTGAAGAGGTCAAAGATACATGCTTGTGTTTAGTGCAGTTGCAAAAAGGGTACAAAAACATGCTTTTTTTTCTTGTTCTGTCAATAATTTATTAAAAAATCACAAAATATTGCACTGGTTCGCAGGTGTAAAACCTTTCTGTGGGAAATGATAGGGTTTTTTTAACAGAATATTGATTAAAAATGGGCTGTAGGTGTTGTTTTAGGTAGAGTTCAATAGCTATGCATGATTCACTCCTGTAATATAGGAACTTGGACTATAAATTAAAAACACAGTTCCCATGTAGACCTGCAGAACTGGGCTGAAGATGTATAGGAGAAGGCTGATTTTGTGATGAGTGAGTAGTGTATTGGATTTGATGTGAACCTTTAATTCACAGAATCACAGAATAATCTGAGTTGGAGGGGACCCAAAAGGATCATTAAGTCCAACTCTTGGCCCTGCAGAGGACAGCCCCATGAATCACACCATGTGCCTGAGAGCATGGTGCAAATGCTTCTTGAGCCCTGTCAGGCTGGTGCTGTGACCATTTCCCTGGGGAGCCTCTTCCAGTGCCTGACCTCCCCTGGGTGAAGAACCTTTTCCTGATATCCAACCTAAACCTCTCCTGGCACAAATTCAGGCCATTCCCTCGGGTTCTGTCACTGGGCACCAAAGAAATGAGATCAGTGCCTGCCCCTCCTCTTGCCCTCCTAGGGAAGTTGTGACTGCAGTGAGATCTCCCCACAGTTCAGAGGCAGCTCTTCAATTCCTGTCATGAGCATTTCGAGCCCTCCATGACAAACAGATTCTGTGGTGGTGAAACTGAGGATGGGAGTCTGCAGAGAGAATTAGTGTGGGCTTAAAAACATTAAGAAAATGCTGCAGAATGTCTTCAACACTGAATAAAAAGGGAAAGGTGAGTTGGGAAGTTTCTGCTTTAGGATGTTTTTATGGGTCATGTTGGTCTGCTCAGTCTCTTCCTCTCCATGGTCAGTAATATGTGCTCCTGGGTGGCAATTCAGTGTGTCTGTCTCAGTGCTGAGTTTTGCCGGAGTGTGGGGAAACTGTGGTAGAGCTAATTTATCTGAGTCTCTGCGCTGTAGGCTGTCAGTCATCTCACTCGACTTCAGGCATCTTTTCAGGGTAGGATGGGTTGGGAATTGACATGAAGTTGCTGCCTCATTCAGTGTCCAAGGTTTAGGAGTCATTCTCCTGTTCACTACCACTCCCCTGCCACTTCATTTTCAAATATCATTGTAAACTTATTGTTTTGACTTTCATTTATTACTGTGAGATTTTTAGGAAAATGCTTCAAAATAAATTGAAATAAATTGTAATAAGCTGATATGCCTAAAATTATGATAACAAGTCTGAAACTGAGCAATAATTACTGTTACTAAAATTACTGTTTTACGCAGAAAGATATTTTGTGTGACACAGATTGAATTAAATTCTTGATTTTAACGTTTTCTAGTTAGCTTCATATATAAAAACAATGGAAACCGAAAAATAAAGTGTCTCTATGATGCATATTGATAAAAGTGTAGATGAAAGGAAAATAATTTGCTGAAATTAATTGGGCAAAATTTCTTCAGATTTGGTTTTGTCGTGGTTGAGTGTCAAAGTCCTGTTACGGGTTTTATTGATTTATTGCTTGTTTGGCTGTATGGTGGCTTCTTTCTGAATTAAAAAAATGCAATCTCTTGCTTTAAGTTGCAAGAAGTCTTTAATTTTGTTTATCTGTTTTATATAAATAAAAAAAATCCTTTGTGCCACAAGAAAGGTTTCTCACAGTCCAGGTAGCTTTCTAAGAGCTCATATTCCATGAGTACTTTAGGGTAACTTGCTCTATGAAATATTCACTTAATAAAAATACACTATAACG
>VXBB01004069.1:222040-235934 GCA_013399915.1 Illadopsis cleaveri | reverse complement strand
TATAACGAAGATCCTCAAATGAAACATTTAGATTGTAATACACGTGGCTTTTAAATTCAGTCAAGAGTGGATGTGTGATTTTAGCTTTATGTCAAGTATTAAGCTTAGGTTGGCTATTCCTTCTGTTGTGTGAGATGAATATACAGCATGAAGTAAATCCAGCTCTGAAAGGCATGTGGTTTCTTCTTGGAGATGTGAAAGATGTCAGTGAAATGACTATTAGATTAATAATGGATCATCTTTTAGTACTTGGAAATAGTTTCTAGTAACATCAAAACTAGAAAAGCAGTAAAACTGACCTTTGTGAATGGCTTATGCCCTTTCCTACTTAGCAGTGAAGGGATGTTTTGTCTAGGGATGACTGGAAACATTTGCTACTTTTTAGCATTCTACTTGCTTTATTTTTTACAGGATTACCTATCGATTTCTTCTCCCTCCAAACCAGGCATCCCCCTGCAAACTGCCTGCCCCAAAACAACAGAAGACTGAATTTGTGAACATCTGTACTTTGATGGCTTTTTATTGCCATTTTTATAAACGTTAATTTGTAAGAATGGTTTTATGGAAACTGGAGGGGGCTAATTATATAAAGTACTGGTTTATAAGTTGGATTGCTGAAAGGACAAAACATAATGTTCAATGTTCAATGTCTTTGAAAAACAGTTCTACTTCAGAAAGAGCTTTGCCTCTTCCTTTCTTTTAAATAGTATAATACTGAAAATGAGTAAGTGTGTCTTTGTTAAATATGCCATTAACTTCAGCTAAATTGACATAATGTTGACAGTTATTATGAGAAGTGTTTCAAAACTAATTATGCTAATTAGAACTTAACTACCAGTAATTGCATGTATTCAAACAGCACACCAACACCCTTTTGTGTGTTTTATTCCCCAGATGTAAGACAGCCATTTGTTGTCTGAGAAGCTGCAAAATTACAGCATAGATAATAAATGATTGTGAACAAATAAAATACATTCTTTAGAAGCACTAATTGGTTAGATAAGTGAATGACAGTATCAGTTGTGCTTAGCCAACCCACACAGTTTAAAAAAGGCTTTTATTTAAATGCTTTATTTTGGAATTGTAGGAAATTTTTCAAATCACTAATTGTCTGTGTTCAGTTTTATCTAATGAATATCAGGTGTAGCTGAACTTATTTTTAAGTAAACTTCCTTGAAAGCAAAAGACAGCTGCATTTGAAGATTGGGTTGCTTTAAGTTTTAGTTCTTGTCCAGAGATTCAGGTTTTCAATGCTTGAGTGTGTGCAGCTAATTAATACTCTGAAAGTTAATGCAGAGCAAGTACAAAGATGGCACTTGTGAGAGGCACAAAAACTATACAATAGAAATTGCCAAAGTAGCTAATCTTGGCTTGTTATCTTGAATCTCCCCAAAATGGTTAGCAAAACTTCAGAGACACTGAGGGAACTGAGGAAATTGCTTGAATGCTAAACCACTGTATAGATCTGAAAACCATATTCTTGTTTAACTTAAAACAAGCTTAACATCTAAGAGTAATTACTGAAAATCTTTTTAAAAAGTGAGGTTTTTATTCCTATGAAATGCTAAAATTGTCAAGTAATGATAGCAGGTTTTCTGTGCTGCAATTGCTTCTAACTTTTAAGACTAGAGAGTTGTTCTCCCTTGTGTATTTTATTCCATTAATTCCTTACCCATGAATATGCATTTGCATTCATATTTCTTTTTCTGTATTTGCCTTTTAACAAATACTTAATTGCAGTTCTAATTCAGTAGATAGATCTAATTTAGTGGTAGCAAGAGGGAGGTGAACATGCATCTTCACAGATATGCCTGTATGCTTCGTATCTGTACACAGCAAAAGGCTGGAATAGACCTGGTCCTGAGCTGTGAAACTATAGTATTTTGACAAGCTGATGCAAGAAGTTGGTGGTGACTGGATATTCTCTTTCATAAATATAAATACATCTCTACTTGGCTCTATCATTGTTTTCAAAATAGTCATGGTGTACTTGAATTTAAAACAAAACTGTAGATTCAGTTGCTTGACAGAATTCTAGGTACTGAATCCTTTCCTAAGTCATCTGATTAAAACTAGGGCTTTATTAATTCTTACACTTTTCTTGCTCGTTCTTGTATGTGGATAAAATACAGACGTGGTGATGGCTGGGGTTAACATTTCTCCCAGAGAGAGCTTGTGATTTCTCAGAATTGAGAGCACAGTTTGTGCTGCAAATTAGCATTAGTTAAAGAATAATGGGAAAAGTAGATAAAATAATCATCTCTCAGAGAAGACTAACCTAGGTTAGTCCTGTGAGCATATGCAATGTGTTTTTCAAAAATACCCCCTTTGTGGTGAAGTAGGTCACTTCCCATCAGCCTCAGTTAGCTTCCAGCTGTCAGGATGTACTGAGCACGAGAGAGAACTGAAAGGAGCTATTGCACAGTTTATTAGAGCTGAATGTAGGTATAACCCTCTTCTGTATCCTATTAATAGTACAGAATGAGTGGAGATCAAATACATGTAGGAGCTAAGCACTATATCCCTGTTTTCCCCAAACCATGCTTCTGTTTTTGAGATGTCTTCTTCCTTCATGAGAGACTGAACGGTGAAAAGGTTCACTAGGACCAGTTTATAGTTCTAGATAATCGGGAATCTAGGGCTGTTAAAGTTTTTTGTCAGCTGAGAATGTCTTTGCTCCACTAGATTTTTGTTTGACCCACACAGTTGAGGGTTAAGCTAGGTTAAATATAATGCATCACCTCTGAAACTGAAGCTTCTGACTTTGTGTTGGTAGTAGCTCTGAATAAGGGCTTATTCTTGTCTGCTGTAATATTTGAGTTGTCTGTGTGTGGTGTTAGTGATGGTTATCTTAAAACGTCATCTAGAATTGTGTTGCTAGTGTCACTTAGAAAGTGGGAAGAGTGGGAAGTGTTACAAAAGTGAGGCTGTGAACTTTTCACCCAGGTAGAATTGGCCACATGAGAAACAAAGGAGTAGTGGTGTTTGGCAGTAAACTATATGATCAGGAGAAATCAATGTGTAATCATTTATAGTGTTTGAAGTGTAGATGCCTTTCTGGGAATAAAACCTTCTTGTCTTGCTGTTGGACTTAACTTAGAGGATAACTGCATGAAATGATAATCTGTGATTAACAAGGGATAAAGCTCAGGAATACAGTGATGAACTTCCTTGGCCTTAGATCAAAAGCTTCTGCAACTTCTCAAAAGATTTTTATAGGTGTGGAAATGGAAGGGGGATAAAGAGTTTAGAAAGGACATGAAGAGCAGGAAGAAACTGGAAAAATGACTGACATTTGGAAGGATTGAGGAAAATTTAACCATAATGCTGTCTCCTGTTCCCTCTGGTCACAAAAAGCAGACTACTGTGAATTCATTGCCTCCCAGTTAATGTATTAATTGAAACACTGATGCATCTATAGTTTTTAACATTTAAAGAGAAAACAGTGAACAGCAAGTTGCAAGGAGATCTTTCTTTGCTTGAGGAGTGTGTGCTCATATACAAATCTAATTTGGTTGGTCTGATTTCCAGTCTCAGAAGTACATAATGAAAGTTTAAACTGATTTCAGTCACAGCTTTGTCTTTAAAATAAACTGAGATAAAGTGGGCATGAGGAATAATGTGATGAGTGTAGGAAAACCACTGTCTGTACTCCTGTCTGCATTCAGAATCTCAAGTGAGACGTGTTGGTAACCTCGAAGTGAGACCTCCCTGTGTGGTGTGGGTGAGCACTAGTAGTTCAGGGTGTTGCTTGGTGTTCTTATAAGGCATTACAATTTCTTTGACTGTTCTTAGCAGTCTTAGGAATTTGGTTTCCATGCATAATTAGCATAGGTTGATTAATTCAAAAAAATGCAGTCGAGGACAAGATACTGTCCCACTGACCTGAATTTTAATAGTGACTCTCTATATTGTTAAGAAACTTAATTTTTGGCTTTGTGAAAACTTTCTTCCTAGTGCTGCTATTGCTATAGAAAACTTGATCCCTGCCTTGGCAGTTTCAGTTGGCAAAAATGCAAATATTAAAATTCTTTGACCTTCCTAGTAAAGTTTGGCCTAAAATGATGGGATTGTTTGGAAGCTGATGAGGTGTATTCCTTTCTGCTATTTTTTTTTGCTGTGGGGCATCATCCTTATGCTAAGGGATAACTAAATAGAGCACAATTCTAAGTTGATAAAGTAACATTTTTATTTTCCTTCCTGTAAGGGGACATATTCTCATGCCGGTAACTCTCGAAACGAAGAGACTCAAACTGAGTTGAATGACACTGCTGGCTTACAGGCACTGGAGCAGGGTGGAGAAATGTAGTTTTTCAGGATCTCTGGTAGGAATGAACATTCCTACTCACTGATTGATATATATATATATATATATTTAAGTTCCATAAAGCAAAGGTATCTAGCAAGAATTTTTCTGAATGCACAAGAGAGTACTTTTGTGTTGGATGGTGCATTGCTACTTCTAATCTCTTACAGTTTTAGGTTTAAAAGCAACTGCTTTTTTACTGACCTGAGACTTTTAAGTGGGTTGACTGCCACAGTTGGCTTTGACACGTGTTGCTGGATATTTGTAACTTTTTCAGTCAGACTTTCTTGTACATCCGTGTGAAACCAGATGTGTTACTGTAAAATGCACTTTTGTCCCATGGGGGCAGATGGGAATGTGGACTTGGATATTTTTTAGCATACCATACCTGATAGTTTTTACCATGCCTTACCTGTAAGTATTCTTGTTCTGATATACAGTGATTTAAATTGTTCTGTCTTCACTGGAGTGTTTGCTTCCTTCTTCTGTACCCTGCCACAGTGGACTGGTGATTTTTAGCATCAGCTCTCTTGTCTTCTAAGTGAAGATAGAAAGTATTGCCTTTTTTTTTTCTTTTATCACAGTATGCCAAATTAGCGCATATATTTCTATCCAGTTCTATCAGATTTTTAATCAAGCAATAGTACAGTAAGATCATTGCATCTATTAAGGATTTTCTTTCATGGTGTTGTGGAGATTAAGAAGCTAGGTAAGTGCTCAAGCTGACCTAATGTCACTTGAGTAAAAGATATAATAATCAGCAGGAGATTTGTTAACTGCTACTCTCTCATGAATACATTTAACCTCTTGATCTTTGCAGAATAGCTGCAATTATGTGATACAATGGACGATACTCAGTATTTGGTCAGCTAAATTCAGAAATGATGGTTGGCTTTGTAAAGCATGGAATAATTTCATAGCGATAATATACACTTGGCTGATCACAGATTCCTTTTTCTATCTGTTAGGTTGTCTATATGAGGGAGGACGTAAGAAACAAAGTTGAATTACGAGATTGCCTGCTGTAAATGAGGGAGGAAAAAATAAAATTAAGTAAGAGAACTAGCCTACAGTTGAAGTGGTGCATATCCTGAACAAACATTTCTAGCATGATGTGGCTTTTCCAGAAACCTGTAACGGTGAATAAATGCTTTTGGTGTGCTTGTTATATGTCCTCTACCTATTAAATATGGGATTGCAACTGGTGATTGTTAGGAGAATGTTCCTTTTTATTCTAGACTTCCTTACTTTACTGATTTGTAATGGAACTTCTGTTCATAGGAAGTCATGACTTCAGCAAGGTAAACTATCTTCTGAATTAATATGAATGTTGAAAGGCTTAACTATTGCTTTCTAATGAAGGACAGTGTTTTTGTGAAAAAGCTGGACCATGAATAGTGGAAAGTATTGAATCTTATAGTGGAAGGAACAGCCAAAACATATTAAGAATTATGCATCCTTAAGAGAAAGTACAATAATATATTATCTCATTGACAAAACACTGCATTGTTGCAAGTGTTGAGATTAAATGCTTCTAAAAAGGATAATAGGACATCAAAATAAAGGAGACTAGATGCATCTTTGTTCAGAATGATCTCAAAACAAGAACTTAAACCTTGCCAAAAGTTTGATAATTGTGATTGGAATGGAGCTTGCCTACTACTGATTTCATTTGAGAATCAAACTTCTAAATGTCTCACAGGGATTATTCAGAATGTAATTGCTATTACATTTTGCCATGAGATTTTTTTTTTAAGAATTTGATTCCTTTTGCATATGCAGAATCTGAAATATTCCACTGAGCTGATTGATAGGAAAGCCTCATCTCAGAGGGGTTTTTATTTGTTCTCTGAAAACATAGCTATATGTGTGGCACTTCAAATTCTAAGATTAAAAATGGCATAGCTCCTGTGTGTTTGATGTTAGACTTTCTTTGGGGGGATACAATAGTTCAGCAACTTTTGAAAAAAGGGAGAACATTATATGTGTATCTCAGTTCTTGTTGAAAGGAGACCCATGAGAGATACAAACTGTACTCAGTATGTGCCTGTCTTGTCAGAAAGAAAAGACTGCATTTTTTTGAATCAATGATCCAGCTATGCCTTTTGATGGAGTAAGAAACACAGTATTTGATGGAAAAGGCAAAATGAATGAAGCTGGCATGTCTGTAGTGAACCATGTTCTTGTATATGTTTTGTCACTGAAAGAGAAGTGGATTAATTTATTGAAATAACTTATTTGAAAAATTGGTTTGCTTCTGCAACAGTTATTTTTCTTCTAATACTTTCATGGCAGATTGATTACCTGAGGTAACAAATTAGCCCTCTGAATGAGTGGGGAACCCAGAAACAAGTTGGTGCAAATAGGATTTTGTCCGGCAGGTGGCAGGAAGACCCAGTGTGTACCTGTGCTTCCCTTGGAATGTGGCCATTCCTGTGTCTGTAGTGGTGACTGTTGGCAGGGTACACGTGCTTTCATGGGATAAAGTACTTTATTTTCAAGAACCTTAAAATAGAAGTAACAGAATGCGTAATATTTTCTTCTATTAAGAAACAGCAGCAATCAACCCTTCTTCCTTAAGTGTAATAAATTGTTGCACCCATCTGCTAACCTGTGGTTTGCAACTTGTGTAGGTTTATCAGCTCTAGAAGAAGAGTTTCACTAACTGATGAATCTTGAATTTTCCACGTTTGTGATCTGTATTCTTAGTAATATACAGTGAGAATAGTAAACTGTCTCTTAATACATTGCTGGACCTGGTAGTTGGAGTGCATCTTGGACACACAGCAAGCCAGCCTGAATGTGTGTTTGTGTAATGTGGTAAAATGCAACACAAATTCAATGGTGCTCTATCAACCCATGCAGTGATTCTTGCCCAAATGTCTTTTACTATCCATTAAGATTCTAATGAAATCCCTTTTCCACAAAGCATTGTGGAGTGACAATAGGGATGGTTTGGTGTGGATATATATGTATGGGACAGTTGAAAACTTCTGGGGGATGTTTTTAGAGATTATTTTTGTGTGTGTGTATAATAGAAAAAAAAGGTACTGTGTCTGCTTAGGGTGTTTGGAATTCAGTGTAAAATATTGGGGGTGAATTCCTTTAGGAACTGAAACCACTTTCAGAATACTGCAGGAATGTTATCTGGATTATTTCTTAATCATACGCAGATTCTGACTGTTTTGGTGTGGAACATAAAGGTGGCCCAAATTCTTTTGTGGCCATTCAGAAAAATAACCTTGAGCTCCTTTGTGGAATTGTAACGTTGTCTTCCCTTGACAGTTTATTTCTTAAACTATTACAGAAGCACAGAATGACCTGGCTGGGAAGGGATGCACAAGGATCATTGAGTCCAGTTCCTGGTACTGTGCAGGACACCCCAAGAGTCACACCATGTGCCTGAGAGCATGGTACAGAAACTTCTTGAACTCTCTCAGGCTGGTGCTGTGACCACTTCCCTGGGGAGCCTCTTCCAGTGCCCAACCACCCTCTGGGTGAAGAGCTTTTCTTCTAATATCCAGCCTAAACCTCCCCAGCAGCTTCATGCCTTTTCCACAAGTCCTGTCACTGGTCATGAGACTGAAGAGATCAATACTTGTCCCTCTGCTTCCTCTTATGAGGATGCTGAAGACTCTTTTCTCAGTCTCCTCTTCTCCAGGCTGAACAGACCAAGTGTTCTCAGCTGCTCTAGCTTCCCCTACAGACCCTTCACCATCTTTGTTGCCCTCATTTGGACACTCTCTAATGGCTTTTTGTCTTTGTTACACTGTGGCACCCAGAACTGTCCCCAGCACTGGAGGTGAGGCTGCCCCAGGGCAGAGCAGAGCAGGACAATCCCCTCCTTTGCCTGGCTGGAGATGCTGTCCCTGATGTCCCCAGGACACGGGTGGCCCTCCTGGCTGCCAGGGCACTGCTGGCTCATGTTCATCAGCCATCAGCCAGGACCCCCAGGTCCTTTACTGTGGGGCTGCCGTCCATTCAAAACCACAAAAACAGTGTTTGCAGGAGTTTGTTTCAAAAACCATTATAACTACAACATCCAAGGTATGTTGTGGTATACTCAAATTGTTCTCTCATTTCTAATGTGCTTAGAGAAAGGCTGCATAAGAATTAATGTTAAACACTTCCAGGTATCTCTAGTTGTATTTTGTTCACTTACCTTGACTTCTGAAATGATGGCAGTTGAAATATTTTAATTTTTCCAGTAAGTTAGTTGAATATCTTATCAGTGGACAAAAATATGATGAAAGGCTCTCTTTTTACCTGTGGTGGAAAAAAGTTCCTGTTAGTTTGAATTGCAAGTTATCAGAATATAAGGCAATTATTTCATTGCTTGTTATCTGTTCTAAGCATATGAATTTTCAGATTTAGGAAGAAAAATAATTATTTTTAAAACTCAATGATGGTGACTAGATGCTGTAGAATATATAAGGTATAGGAAATAGCCCTGACAGAGATAGATTTAGGGGCAGAGTACAAATGAGTTTTTTCATGGTGCATAATTAATATGATTTATCATATGCTACCACCCTGTGTAGTATGAGAGTGGCAGCCACACATGGGATATGTGTACGCATAAAATTAAATTTAAATTAAATCTGCATTGTAAAACTCTAGTTACATATTCATATATAGTTTTGGATGCTTAGGTTTTATCTGGTTGATTGGCTGATTTCAGTAATTACAGCGATTTCTAAATTGTCTTGGTTTTGTCCATCAATATTATTTTCTAAAGAGAAGCTGTATGAATAATGCAAAAAGTAGCAGTTGAATGAAGATAAAAACTTACTGAATTTATGTAATTGTCCTGCAGACTATCTTCTACCATGTTTCTTTGCAGCTTCAAATAAACATGGACTTAGGAGTACGTCNCCCTTCACATTTAATTGGGGCAAATGCTTCATTTCGAGGGGAGAAAAAATTTTGACAAAATTTGAGATTGATTACCATTGTCCTAAAATAATTTTGTCTTCTGTGAGGGGGAGGAGGAAAAAAAAGTTTCTTTTTCATACACTGTACATATTTTTTTTTTTGCTGCATGTACAACTGAACTGTGCCTTTCTGCTACAAGTGATGTGAAAGAATATGTGAGGTATTTTGCTGTATTTTGTATATGTAAATATAAGGATAAATGTATTAAAATGTTTCAAAGAGCATGGATTTTTCTTCTAAAACACAAATTCTTCCATACCACAATCTTTTCTGTCATGGTTTTGATGGTGAATATAGCTGAAATAATAGTCTGAAAATAATGAAAGCCTCCAGAAAAAACTATGAGGATATATGCATTTTTAAACATGAAGACGCACGTTTGGCAATAACTAAAGAGATTCATAAATTGTGAGAAAATTCACAATAGAGTGGATGCTTTCCTTCTTATGTGCAAACCTCTGCCAATAGACCTTTATAAAACGCAGTAAATGCCTAGGAAAACACCACTTCTAGAACTGATGGTGAATGCACATCTCACTGGAAGATAGTTTTATACTCCTCTGTTTGGGATTTATCTCGTCTTCCACTGGAAGGCAGTCTTCTCTTTGTTTCATTCTCCTGCCTTCCAGTATTACTGAGGCAGCTGCACCAATGACCTTCAGCACATTGCAAAACTTGTTACACGTGCACTCTGCAGCTGGGTAGTTTCTTCATGCATGTACATCTGTGCTTTGTCTGCTTAGAGTCCTTTCTGTAAATTGTCCTCCTATGAAATTAAAGCTCCTGTGGTACTTGAGGTGTTTTGTTAGGTTGTGGACTTTTGCATCTGTGCCTGTCAGTGACTCATTACTTGACGATAGAACTTTCTTGTGCTGTTGTTCCAGTAATGACCTCTGAGCTAGATGGCATGGGGTGCTTTTAGTTCATACATAAACAGTTAAATATACAGTTAGGCTGAAATGATGGTTGAACTAAAGCTGACTACACTTCAGTATTACTGACTTTTAAAGGAACTGGTAAACTGAGCACTGGGAGATTTTGTGTTTCAGTGATTAAAATAAAACTTGTGCAATATGTATAAAGATTGGGTGTAAAAATGCAAACAACCTTGCAGCTGAAACTTGCAGTGTGTCATGAGAGACAAATGGCAAGATTTTGCCTCTCATCCTTGAAACTTGACAGTCTTTGGTTAATTAATTTTTGCCACCCTTACTGCATGTGACAGCATTTAGATTATAATTCATTTGCCTGTGTTGTTTTTGGAAAGAGAAACACAGAAAAGATATGATGTGAGGACACATGGATGTGAATGATTGTGATAAAGTTTTGAAGTGTTAAAAGAAGAAAGATGACATTTTGAAATGGGAAGAAAAGGAAAACAGGAAAAAATACTGGGTGGAATCCATAGGAGATATTGTAACATTTTTTCCCTTTGTTTCAAGCAGGTGAGGGGATCTAGTTACTTTTCAGTTTGATTTTATAAAGCAAAAAAGCTTGCACTAGAGTCAACATTCTGCTTGATGAGATATTACTCTTGAAAAATGAATTCTGGAGGGATGAGTAGTGTTTGTTATAAAGGACAGCAGGATGATCACATACCCCCCTTCAGGCCTACAGATTTGTGAATCTATCAGTATGTTTGCTTTTCCTTGTCTCCCTCTTGTGGAACTGGAGCTTTGGTCACTATGAGCATCTGCTTTCTTAACTAAAATACTGCTCTAATCCTGTAACTGAAGTCTGTGATGGCTAAGTTTTAAGCCATTGACCAAATGTGATGGATGCATTTGGAGCTGGAGACACGGAGGGACAGGGAAGAGTTGTTCAGGTAATGTCACCATGTAACTTAGATAAAAATTGGCTGGTTGTTTTAGAATAATACAGTTGGAAGTGTCAGAGAAATGTAGCTTAATAGCTGAAATTATATCTTTTTTAATTGTAACAAGAGCAAAACAATAACGTTAGTGCATTTCAATCATATGAGGAAGAGTTGAGGCTTGGGGACAGGGAATACAGCAGCCTTTTTTCTCTCTTTTCTTCAGATAAGCTGTTATTGCTCAGCGTTATCTTTTCAACAATCCTTCTTTTTTTTTTTTTTTTTTTTTTTTTTTTTTTTTTTTTTTTTTTTTTTTTTCTAAATGCCTTTGCTCCTGGCAGGTTTTACTGCTATGGAATGTACGTGGACTACTTATCAAAATGATGCAGTCTGACAGGAAATCAATATTTCTTTTCCATACAAGACTTAAGGGTGTGATTGTCATAGTCCTCATCTTCGACTGCTAATGGGTGAATAGCTAATAGTGTGGTGACAGCTTTTGGGCTGAGGAGGGGGAAAAAAATCAGTGATCTGTTTAACTAACAGCTTGGCAGATACGAAAAGTCCACTGCCGTGTTGCTCCTTAAAATCTGTGCTTTCAGTCATAGCCTTTAAGGATATAGCACCTGGTTTTTGGTGGAGACGAGTTTTCCTTGCGCCAGTCGGGTCAGCTGGGCTGATGAGAGGCCCTCGGGCGACTGACCCAAGGTCACAGCCGGACCTGCTGGCCGCCGTGCCCGCACCCCTGAGACAATCCCTTCTCTCTGCGGGCTCTCCGCAGCCTTACATGGGAATCCAGTGGGGCGCGGCTGATTACGAGGCGCCGTTACAGCGCTGCTGCGGTTCCGTTCTGCGAGCGAAGGAGAGCTCTCTCCTGACGGCCCCCGATCAGCCCGGCGGGGCCGGGGCGCGGGCGCTGAGGGAGCGGCCGCCGGACTCGCCCCGAAGTTGCCGGGGCGCGCACCTCGCGCGGTCACGTGCGGCGGCGGCGCCAATCGGCGCGGGCGTGATGTCAGCGCTCGGCAGCTGNGCTGGCGTCCCTAAACTCTAGAAAACCCCGAATCCCAAATGGTGTGAGGGTTATGACACGGTGTTGGTACCGTATGTTGTTTGAACCCAAGACTCGAACTATATACTCTCTAAGGATAATGCATAATCCGCTCAAATAATTAAAAAATACATACTTATATACATATATCTATTGGCGGAAAGTGCATTAATAAAAATATGTGACCACAGCCGAAGAGAGGGTGTAGTTACTTTTTTAATGTTTCACCAAAATGGAGCACCACCTCAAACTACATTATTACTACCCATTGTTCAGAAAACCCCTTTGCTCAAGTAGCTCTCAGAAATGAATGTACTTCCTTTCTTTTGTTTTCCTCCACATCTGCAATTTCAGTGGGAGGAGGGTGAAAAGGAAAGTCTCCATACATTTGGGATCGTTATTCTTAAGTAATATAAACCTCCATAAAGCGTTTAACATGCACTGAACTTTCACAGTTCTGAACTTTTTTGGTAAGACACTCTTTTGGATCAGTGCTTTCAACTTGGTGCTGACCCCAGTGCAACGGTTTCTGTTAGGCATATCTGTACCAGTGGAATTTGTAGCACATGTTGTTATGTAGCATACAGATGTCTTGAAATTCTCTTGGGCCTTTTAAAGAATCCATTAGCTTTTCTTTAACTTTTTGTGTGATAACGTTTGTGGAAAGTGAATAAGTTCCATAAAAAGATTAGTCAGTCCTTATATCCTAAATATTTTCTATCAATTGATTGCCAAGTAGGAAGAATAATCTCTGCTGCAGGTTGAGGCTGTGGATGGCAGCTTTTAAAGGATGTAAATTTCAGGAGGTAGATCTTCATAGTAAAACCGGATTTCCTTCTCTTAAACCTGCTGTAATCCATTTAGTAGTGTAAACCGGATTTCTGCCTTTTGACAAGAATTGAACAGCAGTCTGGTCTGATTAAGTTATAACTTAAGTCTCTGTGTGAAAGAAATGTGTTGAGTTCTGCAGATGTTGCTTTTATTTTATTTTCTGTAACTTTAACAAAACAATTTTGAATGAATACCAAAAATACTTTACAGAACTGCTTAGAGTCACCTAAGAGTATTGGAAGTTATACAGTGAATAATCCAGGTACCAGAGGGGCCTATTCACACTTGCTGTGCATGTAGTTTTTGAAGATGGGTACTTTATGACTGTCCTTAGGATCTGGTCCTACAATGGAGAAAATCAGCCAGTGGTAAGAAGTGTTAAAGTTGGCATATTATCATTTAGAAAAGGATGAGAGGGGTAGAAATGCTATTCACAGTCAAGTTATATTCATTAGACTTTTTAAGTGAATCCATCTTCATATTGTCCTCTCGCTCCCCTTAGGTTCTTCTGTTGCTTTGTTTCTGTCTTCATCTGTTGTCCATGCAACTAGCCTAGACACTGGTTTGATGATGTTGTGAGCTGGAAAGTAGGTTATATGACAAGGGGTGTAGCTCCTGTTTAAGTTCTGTTAATAAATATTAAGTATCTGAGTTGTTTGCTTTGCTGACCTTTTGATTTTATAGTACATTCCAAAATAGTGACTTGGTTGTTTTATAGTAATAGTGTATGCTTTTACAATTAAAAAAAAAAAACAACAAAACCCAACAAACCCAAACAAAAACCAACCCAAAACCTAAATAACTCTCCTGTCTTTGTTTCCTGTGGGAGCAATCCATGTATTTTGCCCCTTCTTTTTTTTATGTGTTATTGGTACTCTCTTGTAAATATTACTGAGTATATTCTGAAAGGGATAAACAAAAACATCCCCAAAGATCAAAAAAACAAAACACCCCAAAAATC
>VXBB01004069.1:171644-191676 GCA_013399915.1 Illadopsis cleaveri | reverse complement strand
GTTTTAGGTTACTTTTTTTTTTTTTTTCTTGGAGGTACTCCAGCAGGAGAAGCATGAGAGAAGTGACCTTTCATTTTAACATCATGGTTGTAATAGATGGGAAAAATGAGGATAGAAATATTATCCAGGAAGGATATTTGTTTTATTTCAGTACTTCTTTTGTTTATGTATATGTTGTTTTAAAATCCAGCCTTAGAAATGCAATGTTTTGTAAATCATCCCATATGAATTGTGTACTGAAGGTTTTGCTTTATTTTTTCCTTTATATGGGGTGGTCTTGGCAGTTTTTAACATCTTTATCAGTGAGCCGTTATTCTTTCGGAACTTCATTTGATAGTCAAAAGTAGTGCTTCAGCATGGCATGCATGAGAATGTGCCAGGAGACTAATGTGGCTTCAGGTGTCTACAGAAGCCAGCTTCTCTCATTTGCGCCGCTGTTATAGTGATAAACTACAATCAAAACACTCTGAATAAAACAAAAAATTTAAAGTACATGTTGCAACTCAGACTCATGTATGATTCTCGCTCCTCCTGTTTGGCGGGTTTCCCACAAGCATTGTCTGTTACAGTATGACAGTGCCTACCATTACGAGTAAAGTTGCATGATAGAAATAGAACACAATGACATTGTAATATTGAAGCAAAAAAAAAAAACAAAACACAAAGGGAAGTACGTGGGTTCTAACTTGCAGTAACATTCTGTTCATGATGAATGTGACATTTTAAATTGAGGGGAATTACTCAGCTTCATAATGCAATATTGTATGCAGGTGTAACTGTTCTTTTGTACATAAGCACGTGTTATGCTAAAAGATGTTGTTTTAAAATGCAAATTCTGAACAGTTGCTGGAACTTCCTAGGAAGTACAAGAATTTGTTACCAAGGCCCCTAATTCTGCTCTCCTATGCCTTTGCATTACGATGTCTAATTGCATTGTTTCACACTATTTTTTCCTTCCTCATTCAGTGAACAGGATGGGCGGTGCTCAGGAATTGAGCTGCTACTTGATATTTTAGTCCTTATCATTCAGTTAGCAGCCCGGGCTTTATTTACTGCACACCATTTAAAACTCTCTAAAGAATACATAATTATTCATTCCCTTATGGCCTTTTATCTAAGGTGCCTGGCTGAACTATTTTTGTCCATTTGATTGTATTCTCATATATGTTTTCTGGTCAATACTTATAACTTTCTTTGCTGTGTGAAATAAATGCATGTGCACATACACAGAAGGCATATATAGTTTATTAACTTTTGAAAGAAATTTTTTCAGTTACTCTCTTTGATAACTTCTAGATTAAAAACTGAGTGTCTGTTACATATTTTAAAACAGCTTTTTGTGAGGTCATTGTAAATAAACAAAAAAGAATGCAATTAAATTACTAAATGCATCTAGTCACATAAGTTGAACCATTTGCATATGCAACCTTGTCTTTCAACAAGCGTGATGCCCTTCAAATGTATCTTGACTGCGTATCCTCTAGATCAGACAAGTTGTCCTTTTATTTCAATGCAGTTGATTCTCCCTGCTGGGCCATGATTGCAAAGACAGTGCTTAACTAATGTAGCATTCAGGTTCATGTGAGAAATAAAAAGAAATTAGGATAATTGAACAGTGAAACACATTGCCTGGAGAGGTTGTGGGTGTCCGTCTTTGCAAAATGTTCAAAATGATGTTCAAAACCCAACTGGATGTAGTCTGGAGTAATCCAGTTGCCTCTGCTGTGAATAGGTTGGGCCAGAAGATATCCAGAGATGACTTCCAACCTCAGCTATTCTGTGATTTATACAATAGATAACAGTATATACTTGTGGTA
The DNA here is from genome assembly GCA_013399915.1 of Illadopsis cleaveri. Lineage (NCBI taxonomy): Eukaryota > Metazoa > Chordata > Aves > Passeriformes > Timaliidae > Illadopsis > Illadopsis cleaveri. Next base: position 189,859 of record VXBB01004069.1, on the reverse strand, counting down.
TATATATTTTGCTCATTTCTGATGGGCAAAACTTTATGGATCTTGTGGCTTTCTTCTACATTACAATAACAATAAAATGTTTTGCAGCTTCCATTTGAATAGAAGGTTATCTTGTCAATCTTCCATTTGACTAGAAGGTTATCTTGTCAATCCCATAAAATGTTGTTTAACTGTTAAACTGTAGTTTGACTATTTAACTGTTCTCAGCAAAAGCTGTAGAAAAGTTTAACAGCAGTGTTTCTGTTGTTATGCTAGTACTTTGCAGAAGATTGTAATAAATTGTAATTATTTATTGTGGACCAAACTATTATGGACTTAATCTTTTTTGGTTTTAAGAATATAGTGTAGAAAGCTTGGTGGCAATGGTTATCTGTTCAGTTTGTGATTCTGTTATTAACAATTTTTGCAAATTATGAGTATTAGAAAGAACTTAGTTTATCTTTGTCAGTGACTGTTGCAAATTTTAATTGCAATTGTTGCCAGTGCATCATAGCTGACTGTAAGGCTTTTCCTTAAGATCCATCTATTGCTTGAAATGTTGTAATGTTGCTGCTACAAAAAGGTATAGACTTTTCCAAATGGTAATGTTAATATTTCAAATAAGAAATGAAGGTGATACATGTAAAATCTGTAACATATTTTACTGTCCCGGTATACAACTTTCATCTCTCTGCTACTGATGGGATGAGAGGATTGCTCTCAAAAAAACCACCTCCAATTCAAATATTTTATTGCTAATACACTGTAACTTTTTTCTGTTGCAGAAAGAGTTGAGCCTTCCAAGAAGAGGAAGTTTGTAAGTACATGAAGTTTTTCTCTGTTGTGATTAGTTTGTAGTATGTATTTTTGACAGTTTTAGAGTAGGTTAGTTTTCTTTCCAGTGTAGTTAAAACGGAGGTTAAATGTGGCAGTTGATCTGCCTTAGAATACATACAAAGAAATGAAAATTGTAAATGAAAACCTGTGAGTTGTGCAGCCACCATTTTTATGCCCATCTTTTAGAGGAGCTATTGTGAGGGATTTCCAAAGGGATAAAAAGTTCATAAGTTCAGGTTTTTGTTTTGTATTAAAGATTTTTGTAGTTAAAAATCAAGGAAGAAACATGCTTTCTTTGTGAATATTATAAAAGAAACTTGTCATGCTTATGGAACTCTGTGAAAAGTCCTGTGGATGAGAAGGTAGGAAAAGAGAATAGATGTGTTCTGCCAAATGTATAGGATTGTTAAACTACTGTTTTGATTATGGAAATAAAGACTATATATTCTTGTATAAATTGTTACTTAGTTACAATAATATGTACTCAGATACTGAGTTTAATTGTGCTTTGCTTTTTCAGTGGTTTTGAGCTGTTTGGTTTTAAAGCTTGTATTTTTTATTTGCATCTAATTTCTTACTTTGTATTAGTAACTTGTTGAGAAAGTATTGGGATAAGAAATGGGATAAGATTACAAAATGTCTTAAGAAGCAAACTCTGTTCACTTACTGCTTTCAAAAATAACACTATAAGATGATCTGTAGATTATTGGTGACAACACCTTTTGAGTAAAACCCTGTGCCCTTGCACAAGAGGCTGGTTACTTGGTTTTGACTTGATAGTGCTGTGTAGCTTTTAGTGATAGTAGGTGAGATATGTGAATAACTGAAACTGAAACTGCTGGGAAAGTGCAGTGAAGTGCTCTGTTGTTCTGACTCAAAGAGCATACCAGAAGTCTGTACTTTATAGGATATCTGCTCTGTTGGAAAAGACTCATTTTAGACTCATTTTGGATGCATGAGAAGTCTGTGCGAGACAGTAAGCAAACCCATTATGTAAGAAAAGTCAAGAAAATAGAAAACTTTTTCTATTAGAAAGCTAATTTCCTGTCAGTTATTTAATTATTTAAGTATTTCAGTGCCAGAGAGAAAAACAGCTGAAGAAAATGATTTTTGGTGCATTCTTTTGTGTCCTTGGTGCTTTATATTAACCTGAAACTGTTGTGTGGGTAGAAGACTGCCTCTGTTAAAGTTAATGGCTAAACTACTGTTCACTTCAGCCAGTGCAGAAAGTGGCTCTTGGAACTTGACCTTACTTATGCTTGGTAGAAGCATAGTTTGACATTGAATGTTACTTGTTATTTAACTCCAAATCTGAAAAATGACCACAGCACAATCACCTCGGTTGCATTTTGTTTTAGCTGATTACTGAGATGTTAGTGATGTTGCTGAGGCTTTATTGAAGTATAGTAGAGAACAGCACCTTTTGTCAGCATAATCATATCCAATTATTAAAGTGCTTAGGTTTCTGCAGATGGTTGTAGTGGGTTGACTCTGGCTGGGTGCCAGGCACCCACCAAAGTTTCTCTGTCACTTCCCTCTGCAACTGGACAGAAGTGAGAAAACGCAATGAAGCGTTCATGTGTTGGGATAAGGATGGGGAGAGATCACTCAGCAAATACTGTCACAGGCCAAACAGACTTGAATTGGGAATATTGATGGAATTTATTACTAAAAGAACCAGGATAATGAGAAGTAAAATAAATATTAAGAACAGCTTCCCACACCACTCCATCATTCCCAGGCTCTTGCTTTCCCCTNATTACACCTGTGCAATAGTTATTATTTTTCTTCTTGAATCTGTTATCACAGAGGTGTTAACATAATTTCATTGGCCCAGCCTTGGTGAATAGCAAATCTGTCTTGGAGTTGCCTGGCATTGGATCTGCCAGACACAGAGAAAGCTTCTAGCAACTTCTCACAGAAGCCACCTTGTAGCTCCCCTGCTACTAAAACCTGGCCATGCAAACCCAATACAATGGTATTTAAAAACTGCTTTAATAGTGCTTAATTAAAATTGTACTGCTTAATTGTAAGCTTGTACTGCTGAGGTTAGCAATAGCTGTGGCATCAGGGGTTGTGTGTATGCGCTGTATTTGCATATTACATAAATGTTGACATGAAGATTGAATTTCAAAATGTGGAAAGTCCTATGTTTTCATTGGCATAGACATGTAGACGTCCTGAACAGTTCCAAGTAGACACATCTCACACTGTCTTTTGGAGCTTCAGACCCAATGTCATGCCAAGGACGCAGCTTTAAACAGGACAGGGAGAGCTATTTCAGGGGTGAGCAATCCTAGCATAGCTGGCATAAACTGAGATAAAGAGTCGTGGTTGACTGAGAAGTAAGGTTTTCCATGCTCGGAGCACCCCCTGGCTGTGTTGGCACAGCTCCTTCTCTGGACGCAGGCAGAATTAATCCAGGCTGCAGCTAGCTTCGTGCAGTCTCTTCAGCATGTTAAATTGCCCAGCTGCACAGATGCCTTTCTTTCTGGCAGCAGGGTGTGGTGGCTTGGAGGCAGGATGAAAAGATGGGAGCTTTCTCTCAGGCTGACTCCAGCAGCAAAACTGACTTTATACAAGCTTACCGTGATTGTAAACCTGCATGGCTGTTAGTATCCCACTTTGCAAGTCCATTGGAAAACTAAACAGGAGTGGATTTTTGCATCTTGGTAGAATGTTTCTATTGATTTGCTTATTTTCACCAAATGCTTCCAACCCCAACCCCAGCTTTGTTGGTGAGATCACGGTGCTAATAACACCAAGGCTGTGGGTTTGATACCTGTATGGGCCATTCACTTAAGAGTTGGCTTGGTAATCCTTATGGGTCTCTTCCAGCTCAGTCTGTTCTGTGATTCTGTAATATCAAGGAAGATACTTGTGTTTAATGTTAAGCCAAACTCAGAAGTACGGGTTTAATTTGATCAGAATTAAGTGTTGCTGTTTGTGAAGCACACAAATCCTCTTAGGAAACAGGGAATGCCTGATAGCATCTACAGATCCCTATCCATTAGACATTCATAGTGTATCTAGCTGAAGTAGGTAGCCACAGATGGTCTCTCAGTGTGTGTTAAGCAGGTGAGTTTCCATCACTGAATTTAAGATGTGTCCTTATCCTGATCTGTTTTCTTACATACTAATGGGTTTCAGAAAAATTAGAACCTTTTATAGACAGGGGGCATGAACTCAAAGGTTGTGGCAAAAAAATTGCACTCAGCTTTGAGTAGGTACATTCTGGTTTAAAATGCCCTTCTCCTAAAAGAAAATTTACAACAAGCTTCTCTGAGGTGGAGAGGAGCCTTCAGGAACAGCAATACGTAAGAAGTGAGTAATTAGAGGCAGTTTCTCCTTTTGTTAGAGCCTCAGTGTTTAAAGTACATGGCCTAGAAGCAAAATTCCTTACTTTTCCAGACTAAAACTGTTCTCTTTCTGCCTTCTTTCAGTTTCTTCTTTCTTCTTTTCAGTTCTTCTTCAGTTTGTTTAATCTTGCAGTTTCTGTTTGATTTGGAGATGTATAGCTTTGAAATATTTATTTTTGCTGCATATGTCCTTCTCCTTACAGTTCTGAAGCTAATTTCTGTAATTATAAAATATGTACTCAAGTACCAGCAATTATATCATTTGCTTGCACAAATGTCAAAATTGGTCACAGAATTTTCATAGAATTAATTTATGCATTTCATGAAACAGTTGATATCCTTGGATAATAGCAACACAAGATTATGTCCAGCCAAGAATTCAAGAGAAACAGTAGTTAAAACCACCGCTTGCTTAGGTGCTTGTTTAAGTAAGTTTCAAGAAAGGCAAAACCAATTTTGTAGCAAAGTTTTTTTATCAATGAAAAATATGGACCCTTAGGGAAAAAGTGAAAATGATTTGTAGTGTCGAAAACAAAGAGAAAGCTCTGAGGCTCACGTCATGTAGGTGGACAAAACCAGAATTTGAATGACAGTTTCTGTGTGCACATAGACATCTAAATCATAAAAAACTGGCTATGTTCATAGGTGACCTATTATCTTAAATTTGGAGAATAGAGTAGATTAATTATTGTTGCCAGGTAATGAATTTCTCCATTCTGGTATGGACTAGCCAGTAGATATTCTCCATAGCCTGTATTTGATTCTCAAGTTGCATATTCTTTAATTGTTGCTACTAGCATTGTTTCTGTCCTCAGCCTTCAAGGGTTTTCTACTGCTGTCACTGAGTGAATTTTTTTCCCCCTGCATCTCTTGGATTCCTTATGATTGACAGTGAAAAACTTGGTTATGTCTTCTGTATAATTTAGGAGCCAACAGTTTGTATAACATGACCCTTTCCCCTCACAATCTTGCTTACTTCAGGCTCCATAAATTCTGTGCGAGTGCTGCCCATTGTCTTTGTTTCCTTCTTTTAAAGTTGTGCTGGTCTAACAGGGAGAACTCTGGCTCGTGCAGCGTGCTGGGTAGCCTTGCTGCCACCTTCCTGTTGTCAGTGCATGGTCTTCTGCAAACAAGTCCTTTGTGCTGTGGAGAGCACTGCCCTGATTAGATGTAAACAACACGTCCCTTGGTGTTTTATTGCTGTTAGCTGTGTTCTTGGCTAGCAGCACAGGCCATTCTGTTTATTCTTGTTCCGTTCGGTTTTTTGGTGCTTGCACACACAAATTTGCATCCCTGCTTCGTCTACACCAATATTAATATTATTATTTATATCTCCAGTTGTCTCTGGACTCAGGTTTTACTTGTATATATATGGATTTTGTCCAGTTACGTCCTCTTTGTATGATTTATCACATCACGTGTTAGTAAAAGGAATGATCTGTTTTAATTTAATTCATCATGTCCCTTTTCAGTGAAAAATTATGTAAAATATGTTGAGGTTGTAATACCTTTTTACTGGTAAATTCATGCTCACCTATTTGTGTGTGTGTATGTGTACACAACCTTTGTCTACATATGCAAAAAAGTCAGTCAGTGATGGTGATGACTTTTTTTATGTATTTGAAAACTATTCAGGTACATAACAAAATTCTTAAGAAAAACCTGCCTCCTGTCTCCCTGGAGAAATGATGCTCAGAAAATGAGGTGATCATGCTTTAAAGCTTAATTGTGTAACATTGCATCTATCTACTCTTGCTCTGTGACTGCTGTGGTGTCTGAGTAATGTAAAGTGACCAGGTACCATGTTTCTCCAAAGTATGCTGGGTATGCTGTGCCCTGTTGGAATTTTGTTTCAGCTACTTAGGCAAGGACAGGGCAGGGTCAAGAATGAAAATCTTCAGTACATCTTTTTCAAAACAGTGATTTTGAAAACTCTGCTTTCCCAAGGTATCAATCAAACTTAAGCCACAGTAAAAAACAAAATTAAATCAGCCTGTAGAATCAAGCTATGGTTCTGTAGGCATGCTGCAGAATTTCAGGATGGGAGAGTCACATGATTCTTTCTGGAAGCAAAGAAAATCAAATAGCTGGGTGCCTCCAAGTTTTGCCTAAAGTAAAAAATGTTTGTGCCATAGGGTAGCTTAAATTATTTTTGCACATGCAAAAAACTATTCTATAATGCATGAGGTTCAACATGGTTTGAGGGCCAGATCTCATGCCTGATGGGTTACTGGTGATGTGAAAGCAGGTGCCAAAGTGCTAAAATAACTGAATCTCTACAAAGAAATAGCAGTAAAGGTCTCATCAGTTCACTGCTAAAACTTTATTAGTCAACCTGACAGAATGAAGTAAGAGCAATGGATTGGAAGTGTGACAGATTGGCTGTCCTAATGTTCTTGATTGTCTCATGTGACAGTCTCTGCCTCTTAACAGCCTCTTCTGCTTGTGGTCTTTTTCACTGAACTGCTCGCTCTGTGTCTGGGTCCTGCACTTATATCCTGCTTTACCTGTTGAACCAGCACTTGGTGGTGTTTGCAGTGTTTCTGTGTACATTGAAGCAGCAAAGCTTTGAGCAAGAGTGTACAGAAAATGTTCAGGGGAATTTAATGGCTGGGAATGTGAGATGCTGAAGCAGGGGAGTATTGATATCTGAGTGAGTGTGGTCTAGGGGTAACTTTGTGTGTGAGTGCAGTAGCTGCGTGATTAAATTCTGTCTGGCAGTGGCAAATATGATCAATGTATATAAGCATTTTTAAATCAGCATTGGTTGTGTCTTCTTGTTTGTTTTGTGAACAGAAGTTGCATTTGTCAGCGAGTAGAATTATTTGTTCCAGTAAAGTTTCAAAATTGTATCACATACACAAAAAGAAAAAATGACCATATAACCACCTGTTTCATTCTGCTTCCTGAGAAAGTTCTTATGCCTTGAGAAAACTGGCAGAAGAACATCACGTGGGTAATCACTCCTAGTCAGCACAGCTTGAATTTCTAATATAGTAGACCTTGAAAACCTGACATACTGAGGCAGCTTCTTGTTCACTGTTTTTTTGCCCTGTGTTATTAATTTCAAGAAGTTAAATTCTCTTCAGTTAAAGAATGTCTGAGTTCTGTTAAAAAGAATTGTTAGTCACAAAAGGAATTGCAATGTCCTGATGACAGCAGCATGATCTGCTATATGCTCTATTGATGAATTGGGGTTTTTTTGGCACTGATGCTACAAAGGTTTGAATAATCTCTTAATCTGCAGAGGGAGCTTCCCAAGGCTGTGCAATTCCTAGTGTGCACACCTTATTTAGTCTCTGTAGGATTTAGATTTGGTGGGGTTCTGGAAGGAGTACATCATGATGGCTTGATGAACCTATGCTGTGCTTAATGAATTGTAATGAGAGGATGGGGTTTTTAATTTTTTTTCTTTTTTTTTTTTCTTTGTTTTGTTTGTTTGTTTTTTGATGAGAGTTGAAGTATTGACTACTGTCTTGGTTTAGGGCAAATTTGGGAGGAAACTTCCAAAGGGGTTTGGAATTCAAAGCAGATTCAAGTGGCCCCTCCCCCTACTGCTTCGGGAAAAAGATTTCTTTGGAAAAAGATGGGAAAAGCTGTTCATTTAACAAGCAAAGTATTCACAAGCATAAAAAATGAACAATATTAAACAATAAAATCTCTTGCTGTTCTGAAGAGGTGGCAAATTCAGAAAGTCTTTGTTGTGGGGCGCAGCTTGGCTCACTCAGTCTCTCATTAGTCTTTCCTGCATTGGAAAATGCCACATTCCAGCCTCTGGTGGGCCACAGGTGTGAGCTCCCGGTGCTCTTCTGGGTTTTCAGTCCAGAGCAGGTTCTGATCTGGAACTGATCAGTTCCAAGAAAAAGAAAAGCCACAGTCCGAGGAACTTCTCTGCTTCAGCCAGCTACAAACTAACTAAAAGGCCAAGGAGAGCCCTCCCCGCCGTCTGTGTGAAGGATGTGGGGGAACAAGTGCATTTTCTGAAAACAAACTGCGCCCTTCTTCTCTCCCCCTTCTCTCTCAGAACCAGCCTTGAAGGTGCAGAACTCAATATCCAGCAGAAACAGAACAGACAACTGGGGATACAAGCATCGTAAAGTCACCCTAGGACAACTACAAATAAATGTTTGCTTTTACCTTAAGAAAAGAAACACCCAGATTTTTCTGGACAATGTTTTTTCCTCTGGTGCCAGTAGTATCACCTGTATGCTAAATATCTGCTCGCAGAAGAAAAGAGGTAGTTGCTGAACATCAGGAATCTGCCTGCCTTGCATCTTCAGTTAGGCAATTCTGCCATTACAGATTTTCCCCTTGAAATTTTCAATATTATTGCCATTCCATTATGTAAAGTATAGGATGACTTTCTACAGATGTCATGAATAACAATCATAAAATCCCAGTGAACCACTTCTGTTTTGTCTCAGAGGAGGAGGGAAGTATTTTTTCCCCTCACTGTTTGCTATGAAATATAGACTTGAACATTTTTTATTACTGTCAGTATTCTAAACTTGTACTGTTGCTTATCATAAAGGACATTAGTTTATTTGTTACCTGCAGTTATGTGTCCGTAGACAGACTTGAAAGTTTTAAAGCAGACAGATGATAATGTGGCAGCAAGGCCTCTGTTGGCCGTAGCTGGGAGTGTACTTGCTCTATAGTTAGATTGTACTGGCTGTGTTTTTAATATTTTGTGATAACAGTAAATAACACTGGCTCTGTTATTTATATAAGTGTGTGGCATAACATTTGTGGCTCTGGTCATTCTTGCCCCTACCACTGCTTCTGTCCCTGTCTAAAACTTCTGTATCCTGTTAATTTCCTTTCACCCTACTATCTGCTGCCTCCCTTCCCCCTGGGAGTTATGGGTCATGCTGTCTTCCAAAGTTTTGTTGACTGAATGCAGTCCTTTGCATGTTCTGTTTTGCTGAACTTCTCCCACTTGTCTTTTCATCTTTTGTGTAAAGCCAAGTGCCTTCTTTGCAGGCATGTTCTCTGGCATAGAACAGTAGAGAGCTGGGGCAGAGGTCCTGACACAGGTTTAGGCTTGCAGAACTCTGATTGTAGTTTTCATATGGGAATAGGCATGCCAAGAGCCAATAGGTTGCCAGATACTTTGTGTATGGGAGGATGGGTGATGGCTCCTGGGGCCAAGCCGAGGGCAGCACGTGCAGATCTTGTGGAGGAGTTGGTGCCTCACCGAAAGATTGGAACTTGCAGAAACTGAATAGGTTACTTTAGTCAAAAGCATGGGCAGCAGGAAGGTGGGTGGCTTCTGTGGCAGTCTGAAAAGGAAGGTGGGGGGCGGTTGGATGGCAGCAGGACAGGGCTCCTCTTCTTTTGTAGGTTTGGAGAAGGGAAATACTGTGTTGGCAGGATACTTTTCTGTTCCATGAGGGCAAATCAATGAGCTCTGCCTCTGTGCAGTCTTTAATGAGTCTTTCCTCACTGACTCAAGGCAGCAGCCAACGTGGCATTAGCACACATTCCTTCCATCTATGTGCTCTTCTCTGCCATCTCTGTCCTCTTGTGTTTTCTCCCAAATATTGTAGGGTTTCTGCTTCTCTGTCTCTTTTTTTTCCTAGCAAGCCAGTCAGGCTTAGACTTGTGAGGTTTAATGAGGTATGTTGCAACAGATCTCACAGGCATGTGAAAAGGTCAGGAAGGGTGCTGGGCATAAGTGGATCTGCATTACTGCCGTGCTTGCCTGAAAGGGGTAGCAGATAACTGCCACAGGGAGCAAGTGAGTCTAAAAGGCTGACACAGGGAGTTTCTTACTTTATATTCATTGTGTGTTGACTGCCACAGTGCAAAAGGCTGTGTAATTGCATATAATCACATTTCCCCAAATCCCAGTGGCTTCCCTCATGAATGTTTAGTGTGGTCATGCCCCTAAGCAGTGAAGGCAAGTGTGGTATTGAGACAAACATGCAATCACAGGTGCTCCTGACATGGGGCTGAGCGTGCTGCTGTAAACAAGCAAGTTCCTGCTGCTCTAGCCTGAATGGAAAAGCTCTCTAGTGCCTTTGTAAAAGCTGTGCAGGGAATATGGACATTGGGAATGCTTTTTTCCCCTGTGCTACATGGTACTACTTCACCATCAGGTGACTGGACACATACTGCACTTCAACACAGTATGTGATGGAAACAGGATTAAATCAGCCATGTTTACATTCATGTGTAGGTATGGCCTTGAGACCCAGCCCCAGTTGTTCTGTGATTCTTCTTAGTGTCATTGAGATGCTGCTGAAAATGAGCTTTTATAGATCATTATCATATTTTCTGAATGCTTGTCTCCTAGATTCTGCTAAGAGAAATGTAAAGTGTTTCCATTTGCATTTAAAAATATGGCTGTTTTTATGGTTGACACGCCTGTCAGAAGTACCAAGAATATACCCACATATATCTAAATCCAGAAAGCTTTTAGGTTCTTGCTCTATAAATCAGAACTTTGCTGGCTTTTATAAAAAGTCAAATTTTACCAGTATGCCATACCAGCAAATGTGTCATGGTGGGGTGAAGGCATGTGGTGGGGATATTGTCACTCTTAAGAGCCTTTTGCTTTGTTGCTTATAGGGTAGAAACACTAAACATGAGATTACACTGGGCTGCACGTGTAATAAACCTGCTTGACTGGCTATAGTCATTATTTTTCATTAGTGGTCTAGGTGATAGAATAGATGGTGTTTATGAAGCTGGCAACAGACAACAAGCTGGGAAGAATGCCAGTATGCTGAAGAACAGTATGTGGTTTCAAAACCATTCTGACAACCCAAAGAGAATATACTGAGCAAAACAGAACTTCTTACTCTTGTAGAGAATACTGCAGATGTGCAAGATAGTTGAATAGGTGTTAGTTTTCAGAAGTGATCTCTGAGGTTTAAGGTATCACAGTTGCTGTTGGGGGGCAGTGGGTATCTTGAGCTGCAAAGCATGCAGCATTATTCTATCCCACACAGAACTTACAAGGCCTTATATTGGAGTGCTGTGTATTGAGGTGGATCAGCTGGAAACAGATGACAACTCTCAGCTGCTTTGAAAATTTGGCATGGTATATGGAAAAATACTTACTGTGCTGGGGTTACTTATTTTAGAGGAGGGAAGGCTGAGGGATGTTCATGAAAGTCTTCCAGTGTATGAAACATCTGCCGTGAGTAGGAAGTGAAAGTGTTGTCTGTGTTATTGGGGTGTACAGCAAGATGTGATGTGTTTAAATTGGATCAAGGGGGATTCATCTCAGACATAATGCAAGCAGTGTCTAAACAATGTAGCAGAGGAATGCATACCTGGGAGGGTTGTGAAATTGCTATCAGTTTTTAAGAACAGATTAGACAAAACACCTGACTGGAACAATAGGAGTATTATAGGTATAATGGACCTCTCTTGGGGAAGGAAAATATGACCACTTGACTTTTCTCGCTCTCTTTATAAATGGTCACTATGTCCATGGGATTATTTGCTCAAACCTTCTGCTGAAACTTGATTCCATATATTAGGTGTCTGCTTTGATGGAAGAAAATACCGTCTCATAATGGACAACGTTATTCATTTGTATTTGTCTGTCATGACAGAACTCCCTGTGGAAATGTGTATAGGACTTCATGTAAGCATAAGATACATCAAAAAAAGGACAGCCATCAAACTTTCTGCATTTTTTTTCTTTTTTGTTTCTTTTCTTTTTTTTTTAAAGACTGATGGCTCTCTTTCAGCTGCTCACCTCCATTTCGAGCACTTGCCTGTTTGTTTAATGACACAGAGAACCAGAAGGTGAATTAAAAAAAAAAAAAAGTTTTAAAAAATTGAAGCATACATGGGGTAGCCTAACAGAATTGTTGGGAAGCCTCTTCTGGAAGCATATATGTATTTGTGTGCATGATAGTGTCTTAACAAGGAATCAGTTATCAACCAGCCAAAACAGAGCTTGTATATCTGTAGGTACATATTAGTTATTGATAGGTGGGTGTAAGATTTTGGGAAATCCAGAGGCAGGCTGGACTGTGGAATCTCGAAATTACCTACTTCTGCTTTAATTTTTGAAGGAGATATTCAGATACCATCATGATCTTAAAAAACTATTCAATAGATGGTTTTTAGGTCTTCAAGGTTTTTTACATTTTAATTCTTTTGATGAAAAAATACATACAGGAGAGTCAAATGCCACCAATTAACACTGAAATATAGCTTAAATGAAGACCAGATAAACAAATGCTCATTAAGAGCGTGGGTTTGGGTCATCCCTGTGTAACAAGGATAGACAGGGAGTTGTTCTTTAAAAAGAACAACTGTTTAATGTAGAACTCTTCAAAAATGTATATTTATTTTTGCCTCTAATTTTTTATGCTTTTTTGTTCATGAAAGGCAGTGCAGATTGAGATGGTAATTATATTGACATGTAATTTCTCAAGCTTTTTACAGTTTTAGTATTAGCTCAAAGTCTGTTGGCAAGAGACTTTATTTGTTGAGCTACTTTCATTGCTCTCTAATTTTTGTTTAATTTTTTTTACTCTTACAGTATAAGAGTGAAATATGGTAGGAGATTGTCCAAATCTCAAGTAGCTGCTCTGGGAGTTTTCCATTAAAAAATTTGGCAAAGGGCATGCTGTGCCATTGTCTTGATTTTATATGGGATGTTATTTTTGAGCTTTCGCAGGCAGGTGTGAAAATGATGCTGCCTAGTCACGAGAGATGGGACACTGGTTGGTGGAATATAAGGAAGGCTACCCTAACAGACTGCTAACACCTCTTAACACCTCTTGCTGGCATCATCTGTAGTAACAGTTCAGATGATACTTAGACAAAGAGTAGAGAACTTTTTCTCTCATTCTTTGGCCACAACCCTTCATTATTTTTAGGTGTCTTCTGAGCTCTCAAAATCGCAGGACCAGTCAGTGTGAGTCCTGCTTTGTCTAAAATGCATCTGTTCCACACACAAGGAGGCTATCCTGGCTGCAGGGAAAGTTTAAGAACTACCTGTTGAAACTCAGTGTGGAAGAATAGATGTATGTGAGTGAGGTTGTGGAGAGATTTTGCCAGATCTCGGCTGGTGGATGTTTATTGATTCTTTTTGTCTGCAATGTTTTAGGATCAGTGGTTTTAGTTAAGATGTTCAATGTGACAACCAGTTGCTTACAGCAGTTAACTTACAGCAGTTCAGTTATTTCTAATGTTTAATTAACATTGCTAATAAATACATTCTTTTGATCCATTCAGTTTTTTAGTAATACAGACAATACTATAGAGCTATCAGCAGAGTACACAGCTAATTTATAAAAAGTTACTAGAATATATTTGAGTTTAATAGAGTGCTTTCTAGAACTGTAATTTTAAAACATGTCCCTCACAGAATCATAAAAGTTAGAGCTCTAAATAGATTCTGGCATGTTTTACAAGACCACCTAGTCTTTTACTGTGTACTCCAGTGACACATTAATAAAATGTGTTATTGTAAATTGCTTACTGGTATCAGATTTATGGATATGCCTGTAAATGTCGGTAGATCCATGATGCTAACATGACTTAGGGCTGGAATGGGGTTGTCTAGTATGTCCTTCTGTCATACCAAACAGTCATGCCCATATCCTGGGGAGTTCATAGTGCTCTGTACTGGCATGGATTGAACGCAGATAACCCAGGGACATGCAGGTTCTACCAAAATCTACCCACTGCCCTGCAGTGACAAGGAATTTATTTCTGCATGCCATGCTGAGCCCACTGTGCAAACTGAGCTTTTGGGTGCAGGTGAATGCAGACAGACACCTTCTGTCATTTGCATCCACTTCCTCCCTTCCCCAGGGAAACCCACAGCACAGCCCACCTCCTCCTCCGTATGTAACATGACCAAGATAAAATATTCCCTGCAATTGCAAATTGGGCAATTATTGTGAGTTTGAGCATATGAGTGAGACATACCAGACAGGGATCTAAGGAAAAGGGTTGCTTTCACCATCTGGTATTGCTTCCTTAGCTGTGACCTATCTCAAATGCTAATGGGAAAAGTAGGAAGTAGCCAAACGACGCTGAATAAACTGGCCAGTTAGATCAGTGTGAAGAATACTTTTAGGTGCTTTCTGGCAGATAGCTAAAGCATGAGGTTTGCTTTATACACATGGTGTTGGTCAGTCTGTTGACTTCAGGCAGAAGTAACAAATGGGAAGATTCATATTTCAGACTTTTTTTGTGTGTGTGTTATAATATGCCCAGGTGTGCTGTGTTAAAAGACTGTAAAAAGAGATGGTGTTTTGTATTTCACTGATGCCAAGAAGCAGTGTGGAGCTCAACTGCTTCTGCATCATTCCTGCTAGAACTTCTTTATAAACTGTGGTGCTAGCAGTGAAGCAGCTCTGCTTGCTGGAAATGCACAAATGTGTGAATTGGTGTGCTAAACAGATTAGATGACAGAAATTCTGATTAAATAATCTGTTGTTTGAGGACTAGACAGAAAGGTGTCATTCTTTGAGAGTTGATTACTAACCCTAGAATATTGATTACTAACCCTAGAATACCTTTGGAAAGTATTAGCCAAGAGCAATGCAGAACCAAAGGATGCATTGACTTGTTAATTATATTAGTGTAATTGTTGTTAAATGTTACAGAATAATGAAAGCCAGTGGCACCTGCATTGTCAATGGTATTATTGTGTTACCATTATTTAAGAGGAAAAAGCAAGCATAGTCACATCTGCAGAAGAGAGGGGCTGTGAAAGCATACAACATTAATAACTGTGCTATGGAAGTTACATTTTTCTGGTTTGTGTTTCAAGGAAATAAACATTTCTTTGTGCTTTTCTGGTTTTGCTTAGTTTTAACGAGGTGCCTGAGATTACTAGAGAGACCTCAGGAAAGATGTAAATGATTAATTTGAGCCATGTTTTCCTACATCTTGCTTTTTAAATTTGCTCTTGAACTAGCTCAGAGGAGACCAGGGTTTGCATTTGCAAAGGAATACAATGCTTACAAGCCCTTTGGTGCTGTGAGCGACTTTCTGTTTGGAATTCTTTCCAGATGAAACATTTTCTTTACAGGAGTTGGGTCAATATAGGCAACATCTGCCAGTATTTTCAGGTTAATCTACATTTAGCTTTTGTAGTAACAATAAGCCTTCTTGCTAACTTTCCCTTCCTTCTTCAACTCTGTATTGGTGAGATGAAATCTAAGCAGTGCAAAATCAAGAGCAAACAAGATGTTTTGATCAAACTTGAAATCAGCTTTCACTTGCAAGGCTTCATCTAATTAAATTGCTGGAGTTTTTTGCCCCCAAATGCATGAAGCAGATTTCCTGCGAAAACTGTAGGACTGCAACAGTGAGAAAAATTTGATCTCGTACTCTCTTTTTCAGTAAACCATTATTTTCTAGGCTTCTTTCTGGATTAGGCAAAATATATCGAAGAAGAATTTTCAAAGTCAAGCTATGGCTCAGTCTCAGTTTAGAATAATTTTCCATTAATGTAATGCAAGGTGCTTGCATGAGTCAGCTCAGGAAAGATTTATCATGGTCACGAAATAGCCCTTAGATGTAATTGTTTATGTTTAAGCACCCGTGTGCAACTGCCAGTCCCACTCAGTTTCCTTTTAGACAAGACAAGCTGTTAGTATTGTCTTCCTGCAGGTAAAATGCTCTAGATGTTCAGCTGTTGTGTTTTACGAAGTAGTGTTTAGTGACAGACTATTCCTTTGCACGTGGAGGAAAAAACAAAACAAGTGCCTTTGTTGTGGACTTCCATTCAGCTCAGCAGTAGAATTTGCCTTATGGAAGTAGTGTGTAATCTTTGTGTTGTAGTTTTGATGGAAGCATACCTTCACCTCCAGACCTAGTCCTTTTGCTAGTTTGTTTACAGAAACAGTTCTGATGCCATCCTGATTCACTGGAGTTGGCTGTCCTCCTTGAGATATTAATGCTGTCTCCTACTCTTTGTGCCTTCAACAAAAAGTTAACAGTTTTATAGGACAACTGATAATACTTGGGTGCTACGTCTGCATGTGCTTATATAGCTGACAGAATGGAGCACCAAGCTAAAGGTTAGTATCCACAAACTTAAGCCCTCTGAACATCCTTTAAGGCTTAACTAAAACTGTGCATGTCTGGTGTGCACAGTCAAGAGTTTACCTGTCAAAACTTTCTTTCTCCATCAGAAATTGAACTTTTCAGCAACTGAAGAAGTATTATGTACAAAAGATATTTTTATCAAAGGATTTTTAGGGGAACAGGTCTTGGTTTGAGAGGTGTTGTGCCATGGGAATAGGGAGCTGCCTTTTCTTGGCAGCTAGGGCAGAGCCATGAACCTGTGGCTCTGGTACCCCATACTCTGATGCTCTCTTGTTGAATTTTTGTTCTTACATAATTGTCTCCAAACTCAACAATGAAAAAGAACTGTAGGCATGGCAGATTCACGAGATAGTTTCAGTGTCAGAGTTGACTGTTAGACAGTTGATTCTTGTACTGTATTTTTCAAATTTAGGAATATCTTCAAAAACTGTTGTTTTGCTTGCGTTCTGAGTAAAATTTGAAAAACCTGTCAGAAAGTACTGTTCAGAGTTGGGCACCTAACTGGTCTTTGTGCCCTTGCAAATCTGTACACTCACCCATTGTGGTTAGTGAGCTGGAATTTAACGCTTTCAATTTAATTCTTTCTCTTCCTTTTGGAAGATAAGAGAATTTGGAATTTCCTTTCAGAGATTGCTTATAGGATGCTTGCTGGGACCTCAAGCTGACATTCAGAATCCAGATGTCTGTTATGTTTTACAAATTCAAATACATAGTTCTCTGAATCCTTTAGGTTTGTTTTCAATGTCTTCAAATGAAGGCTTCAGATAATACATAAATTTAAAATACCTTCCAGTAGAAATATGTAGGCAATATAAGAGATATAATTGAGAATTCAATTATTCTTTTTTACTGTGTGATTGAAAAAACAATCAAGTCCACCAAATCCAGTTCAACAGTTTCTGTAACTAGATGATTTCCCTCTGTCTGTGAAACCTAGTGCCTGTGAACTCACTAATGTCTTCCAAAATTAAGCCAAGGACCCAAAAAGAAGCAGCTTCATCTGGTCATGTCTTTGACTAGTCTCTAGAAGTCGTCCATCCACAGAGCACGTCCAGAGCTCTAGCAAAAATAAAATCATGAGGTTGACTTTATTACGTTGTNTTGTTGTTTTGTTTTGTTTTTGCTTTTTTGTGCGTTTTTTTTTGTTTTGTAGTGGATTGAAAAAATTGCTACTCCTCATGGAACAATTCACAGTATATATTTATTAAAATTGTAATCTCAGAATAAGATACAGTGCATAAAAAAGAAATATAATTAAATTATAATGAAAATCCCACATGGCAGCACTGATCTTAAACTGTCTCTATAAAGTGTTGTTTAGTGGTTTACTTTTAAGTGATGCTACCTTTAATACTGAAATAATTAGACTTTTCTGCAGTTTCTAGGTTTGGCTCTCACCGTTAATATAAACTATAGATGATTTCCCTTTAAAATTCAGGTGCAGATGTGACAAAACCAAACGATGACTTCTCCTTTTGTATTAACCATTGTGTTACAGGAATGTATTTGTTCTGAGAAACCTTGACAATTAATTTTCTCCATTAAAGGAGAAGAGCCTGCTTTTCATTCAGCAGTTTGTCGTTCCATTACTGCAGAAATCGTCCTGTTTACCAGGGAAAGGGCTATAACGTGACTTAAAAAAGATGGCTCAATCCTGTTTGGCAGGATCGGAGGGGGTGGCGAGCGTTGGACATTGGCCAAGGGGAACTGTGTTAAAGCACGGCGTCTGTTCTGTGCGGTGGGCTGGTGTAGCGAGGGGGGACCACTGCATCCTCCGAGGTGCAACGTGTGTGAGTGTGTGTGTGTGTGTGTGTGAGAGAGAGAGAGAGAGTGTGTGTGTGTGAGCGTGTGTCGGCGCAGTGCCGGCTGCTGCGGAATTCCGGGGATGAATTACTTGGTGTGCACGGCCGAAGGTGCCGCTCGCTCCGCCAAAGCCGCGTGGCGTGCGCTGCCGCTGACCTGAGAGAGGCAGCCTGCGGCTCCTGGTGACACATAAAGGTG
>VXBB01004069.1:147570-165909 GCA_013399915.1 Illadopsis cleaveri | reverse complement strand
CCCAAAAAATAAAAAAAAAAAAAAAAAACAACACACAAAAAAAAACCCCAAAGCCCTTCTAATTTTGGTCAGAGGTCTTGCTTGTTACTGTGAGAATAAGAATTACCACCTTGTTAAATTACATAATAAGGTATATTGGTGCTTTTTTGGTACCACCTCAGGCATAGTGTTGCAGAGGTCAGGGTTGCTTGGATGTGTTAATCTGCATCAGTATACTGACCAAATTAATAGGTGAGAGCCCTTCTATCAAGGCTTCACGTGACACTGAAAAATGGAGCAATAACCTAAAGACTTGATATGTGTTACTAAAGAAATATTGTAGTTTTTTATATATTCTGTTTTGTTAGGGAAGAGGTGGTACACACTATGATTTAAATAAATACACTTTTTTTCCCTCAGTGAAAACTTTTATGATGTTTGATAAATTATCTGCAAAATCATCAGCTGGTGTAGAATCCTTGGAGAAATTAGCATTTTCTAATTGGTTCTTTTTTTTCTACAGCCAGAAAGATCACTTCCCTTTGTGGTGAAGGATGTGCTCTTTTTCAAAATTTCAGTTTTGTGGGATCAAGAAGCTGTATACAAATTTTATATTTTGTATGACCTGGAGGACCTGCTGAACGGCCTCTGCAGATGTGTGGATGTGCTGCTGTGCAAACTGTGCTTACAGACACAGCCCTCAGTGTTTTTAGAGCTCAGACCTTGTTTACCCCTCTGGGTGGCAGAGACTCCCAACAGTGCCAAGTTTGAGCTTTTCATCTTATGATGGAGGATGTTGGGAGCTGACTTTTCAGATGCTTTTTGAAGAAATAGAGTGGAAATTACTGATGCTGTTTAATGTGAAGCCTCATCCCCTGATATGGCTGGAAAATGTCAAAGTTCATAGGCATTTTTCTTAGGTTCTGTCCTGAAATTTCTGTAAGACTCTGCCAGAATGGTTACTTTTTCCCTGGAGTGGAAATGTTTAAAGTCTGATTAAATCTGAAACAGAGTGCTGTATTTCTCTCTAGCTGTAGAGGACTGCTGGTGTACTGAACATCAAATATTTTACTTATTAGTTACTCTTAAGCTTGACCTAGCGTAGTGGAAAAATGAAATGTGTTGGTTTTTAAGGGTATATAAATAATTTGCATTTCCTGTTCCATTAGCTTAGAGCACTCCTGTATGTGGGAGGAGAGGAATTACTTCAGTGACACCACTTTTGCTTATATTCAGAAATGTTAACATGGGAACCTTACCAGAATGAATGGATAGGGTTTTCCTGTGGTATTTCTCTCTTTACATGCTGGCTCGTCTCCCTCATGGCCTTTGACTTGCACAGCTGCTCCTTGGGCGGTTGTTTTTGTTGAAGTTCTGCTTATAGCAGTTGTCACATACAGTAGTAGTCTAAAGGGAACCTTTTGCCAGCTAGATGATGAAGATCTTTTCAAAATAAACAGCAGCATCCTGTGAATGGAAATACCTGCTTGCTGGTCTGTACCAGCTATCCATTCTTTACTTCTGAGAGAGTGCGGGAGATGAAGTGGTGTTTCAGATCTCAGGAAGATAGGCACGCATTTACCATTATATTTCTATCTTTGGTTTGAGTCACTGAAAATTTCCAACTGCTGTTTGGAGGAAAACTATGTGCAGTTTTAGTACTAATAGTTATAAGCAGCAGATTTGCAAGGAAAGAGAGATGATAATGTAAACAACTGAGCACAGCTACTGTGCTTCATCACAGCTACTATCTTAAATATCCTCATGCTTCTAACATAATTTTAGTGTTTTTCTTTGCTGACAGTAGTTTGGAGTCCTTTGTCATGGTAATGGGGAGTGGAGTGGGGAAAGTATTTGAAAATAACCAAGAGGAAAGACTAAGTGCTAGAAGTTGTAGTAGCTTCTAGTAAAAGCGGTAAAGAAAATGGAAATAGTAAACTAAATATATATATATAACAGCATGGATTTGAGCTTCAAGAGTATGGAATGGTGATTGTCAAACAAAAGTATTTTTATTTAACCTTTTGCTTTACCGATGTCGCTGATATTGGGCTGGGGAAAAAAAAAAATCTGTAAGGCAGTTGATAGAAAGCTCTTAGTTTCTACAAAAAAGAAAAGATTGTAGTGAATTTTCCAGAAAGCCTTTACTCAGGAACATGAGGATTGCATGAGTGTCAGGCACTGTACAGACACAAATGTTACTCCCTGGCTAAGACTGGTGAAGAGGTAGAGCAGGACTCATTCTGAAGGTTTGAAAAAGAAAGTGTCAAGTAAAAAAGCCCATGTACTTTTTTTTATGGTTAAATTTTTTAATAGACTATTTAATGAGGAAAATCCAGTTCACCTGATCATATCTACAGCTGAGTTGGCAGGAAGGCAAATGAGGATTATTATCTATACCTTTCAGTAATGTAATCTGCTCTTTTGGGAAGCTTGTGAGGATGCCACTGTAAACACTGCATTTTACATGGGGTCATGTTGTCAAATGATTATGTATGTGTTACCAAGAGCAGCAATTAAAAGTATAACTGGCATGGATTAAACTTCCTCCTGTGGCACTGAATTGAAAGAAAAACAAATGTCAGTGTCACAGATTGTTTGGCCCCTTTTTGGTATTTAGTATTAACTTTTTCTATCAGGAAGTTGCCAAAAAATGTTGACACTTGCATTTTCTTTAAATGTAACCTGAATCTGTAATAGGAATTAGTAACCATTACAATTGGAGAAATAATATGATACTTTAAAATATAATTTTATACAAATAAAAAAATTCAATTATTGAATTTTATATGAAACTTTCTTTAAGCTGTCTAAATTCATATACCAAACTGTTAAATACAGAAATGAAAAGTCAGTGTGCTCCTATTATTCCACTTTCCCTGTCTGTGTCCTTTTTCCCCCCATGACATTCTACATCCCAGAATCAGATGACAGAAAGCTTAAAACAGCTACTTTCTAACAATTGTATTGGTCTGTATCATGAAATCATCAATGAAATGGATGGCTTCTGTTGAAAAATGAACAGTAAAATTTCTAGCGATTTTCTTATTTTTTGTCTGAAAGTGAGCATCTTTAAAGTGCTTTTAAATGTTTTCTGGCTCTGTGTAAAGCTGTGTGGGCATGTGGGGCATACACACCCATGTGAAAGATGTAATGGAGAGTAAGAATTTAGTTTGCTGTTTGGTTTTTGCATCACTGAATACAATAGTTGGTTTCTAAACTTAGCAGTATTCTTGTGTTTCAGGAGGGAAGTGGCGTGGATGGTGTCGGTGTGTTCTGGCTGAGCTGGGGGACTTGTGGTGGCTGTGGGGCTGTTGGGGCAGAACTGCCTCAGAGACTCGCACAGCCAGAGGTCCTGCCCATCCTGTCCTTGACCCTGTTGCCATGACCATGCCCTCTTCTCTGTTAGCTCATGATGGTGTGTCTGCTCCAAGCTGAATTTCCACCATGAGAGAGAGCCGGCCCATCCCAGGGGTGAGGAGGGAGGGCGTGGGGCAGCACTTTCCAGCACGGGGGCACACAGTGGCTCTGTGTTCTTGGACTGGCATTCTGCTGCCCTTGGCAGCACTAGCTGCCCACCCAGACCTGAGCAAAAGCCAAGGTGACAGCTGTTTTACACGCTGGTTAATGATTAAATCTGGTGTAAGCATACAGTGTAGCTAGCCAGGGAATACTGCAGAAAAAGAAGGACTAGTGCTCACTCCCTGATGAGGAGGGACTTGTGCAGAGACATGACATGGTTCTCTATGACACGGGGAGTTAGCTATTTAATTTGGACTCTTCTGGTCTCAGAGTAGTTTTACTTTTATGTAATTTTACTATGTAACTGCTACTTCTTGGTTTCAGAAGGTTTTATGAAAGACACGTGAGGAGTACATGTCAGAGGGTGCCTCCTTTCCTCAGTGACATAGCCACTATACCCAGGGATTCTCAAGCAGACATTTTTCTTTAAAATTTATTTCCACCTTTGCTTTCTGATACCAGTACAAAGTACATTGACCTTATGGCTATGCTGAAAGATGAAGCTGTTGATTTGTTACCCTGAAAGGGGAAGTTCTTGGGAATGGCTGATGTGGATGAGGTAAAGAATCACTTGGCTCACTTTGTTTCTCAAATTTTTCTTTAAAATGAGGAAAACCTGCTGTTTCATCTCTCAAGGTAATCTGATTAATATTCATGAACATCCGCCGTGAAGCACGAGTTTCTCAAGGTGAAATAAATTAATCTTTGGCTTTCTCCTCCAAAAGTAGTGTGTTGGCTTTGAAGTTATTTTTATGTTCTTGCTGTTCTTTTAGCTCTTTTTGGGACTACTTATTTAACCTTACAAAATACTTCCTCAGCTCTTCCCCATACTCTCCCATACTACAACTTGTTTGTGACAGGTCAAAGGGAGAGCTGTTCCCATTGGAACTTGAAAATGGAAAGTGAAAAACAATTTCATTGCATGTATAAGTTTTTTGTGCTGTAGAAGTGAATTTTGAGGATTGGTTAAGTCCATGCAGCCCCTTACTCAGCAAACGTGATCTCTTGTGTGCTCAAGTGTGCTATTCTAGCTTCAGCTTTTGAAATACTTTAAGAAGTTTTTTGTTCTCTGAGCTCTCAGGAGTCACAGCAGAGGAGAAGATTTTTGCTTGTGAGTCATCAGTATTTTGTTGAGTGAAAATAACTTTTTCAATTTAATTTGTGGCTTCTACTACTTGATACCATTCTGCAGAAAGATTTATACTTTAGAAAATATATAATTTTTAGATCAAGTAAAGCAAGGAACAAGAGCTTTCCTCTCTTTCTTATAGGGACAGATGATGGAATTCTAGAAAACTTACCAAAACTAGAGATACTTGCTTTAATCTTGTGTTGTTGGGTGGGTGGTTTTTTTGTTTTGTTTTGTTTGGTTCGTTTTTTGGTGGTGTGTGGTTTTTTGTTTGTTGTTGTTGTTGTTGTTTTTTAGGGGGGGTGGAGGGGAAGGTGTGTTTGTTTTTATTTTGTTTTGTTTTGTTTTTAGTTCATGTGTAAGGTGCATCTTAAGAAATCAAGGTTCTTGTGACAGTTATTTTTTCTGGTAAATTGAAAGCTACAGACACAGAGCTCATCTGAATCATTTTAAATGCCAGTTTGTTGATCTGCTTCCCTCAACTGTCATAAAAATCCTCCCAAAGTACTTGTGTGCTAGTTTTATTAAATCTTTTAGCCTTTCGGGTTGTATTTTGTGTTTACCATTGAATGTTAAATTTCGAATGTAGTATCCAAGGCCTTCTAAGCATTTTGAGGAGATAACATGAATTTGAATTTGAAAATTACAGTAATTTTGGAGTGGTGCTGTAACAGGGGAATGCTAAATCTGAAAACAGTTTTAATTTTTTATTCAAAAATTTGCCTAAAAAATGTCTTTCTAACAAGTTTGAAGGCTGTGCAGTCATAGGAATGACCTAAATGGAGATTTCTTGAACTGTTTTACTGATTTCTAAAACAGAGAATTAAAATATTCTAGAAGTATATCCCACTGAGATACTCCCTCATAATAATGCTTACTTTTACCATAATTTGATGTGCTGCTCAGCTTACTTAGTAAAGAGTTCATTGGCTAATCACTAAATGTTTTTGCCATACAGGTCTTAAACACAAATGACCTGGTATAGTCCCATTTTGAAATCAAAACCTGACATTACTCTGTAGAATTTTTCCCCCCCCTATTTTAATTGAAGAAAACCCTCACAGCGTTAGTTGTTAATGTTTACAAAAATATACCACACCTAAATCAGAAGTTGTGGGAAAGGAGAGAGGATGACAGAGAGTTCTGTTTGGGGCCACACATAGACTGGGTGAGTTGGGTATTGCACACTGTGGTGTTAAGAAATCACTGCAGTTCAAGGAGGTGGTTAAAATTTGAACAATTGATCTGCATTTTACATACAAAAGTAACTGTTAAGGTGGGTCTTGAAATGTACTGGAAAATGGACAGTGCTCTCTTCCTATGTTCTCATACTGCAGAGTTTCATGTACATGCCAGTTACCTGCCAGCAGCCATCATAAGTCATTGTGTGACCATTCCTGTTGAACTCTTTGCTTTGCCTGTCAGGTGACATATCTGTTAGTGATGACTGAAATGTGCTGAGCCTCAGCTGCCCTCAGCCTGCGTGTACAATTCAGACTTTTGTAGCATGGCTTCAAAATTGGCTTAATCTGATTTGATAAGAATGCATTTAGTACATCTTGAATTCAAGGTCCACTTACTCTCCAAAATGTGTCTGTAATCTGTTGCCAATCAGTTCCTGCAGATAAGGAGAAACTGCTAGGTTAACCTTCCAATTGTCCTGTGTTTTTTTTTGAAAATTTCATCTGATAGGGATGTTAGTGGTTCATGTTCAGCAGAAGTATTTCCTGAGGTAATTCCACCAAAAAAGACAAATTCTTTTTGCAGCACAGTGACAAATTTCAGCTGGTCTTTGTGTGAGATGTCAGAGAAAAAAATCCTGCAGCTATATTCTTGAGATGGAAATTCTCGACCTTGCTCAGTGCCAACGCTGCAGCGTTATGTTGCATCTGCATCATTTTATCACACCTTGATAAAAATAGATGCAGAACAGAAACCAATGCTGTGTGCATCAGCCTTCCCTACAACACACAGCTCCAGCAGAGGAAATGCTTTGAGACTTTAAAGATTTTAAATGAGGAATGTAGAAAATGGAGGTGTATGTTGAAAACATACTGCTGTTCCTGCAGTGGCCTTTTGTGAGGGCTTCATTATTACTGTTGTACCCAACACAACTTGTTTCCACTGCTGTGCTGGCTGAATTGCTTTGCACTGAAAGTTGGTGATCCCTTAGGGTGTCTTTCTTTGGTAATAGCTTATTCTTGAGTACTGTAGAAGTGACAGCTTCACAGCTGCAGAGTTCTGAAAACCTTTTAAAAATGAATGTTGTAGAAACAAAGTGGTAAATAGAAATGAAAAAGCATGAAACTGAGCCCCCCAGAAGTAGAAGTCTTTTGTTTTTCACAGATCTTGTTTCTACTCTTGCCTGCCACTAACTATTTCAGAAAGAAAGTACATGTGTAGGTTCCTAGAGGCAATGCCTTGCAGCTGTAAAAAACTGGAGAACGTCACTAAACTGCTGTATTTGAGACTTTACAGTTCTTCTCCTGATGCCAGTTGTGGCTAGTTTGTTGTCTCAATCCATGAGATGCATCAGTAGTTAGCACAGGGAAGACCAGTGCTCCTGATCAGAAGTTTCAGCAAATAGTTTCATAGCTTGTAACCGGAGAGCAGTTTCCCTGGATGCTGTGGGAAGGGGTTACCTCATGGCATGAACTGGGGAGACAGACATATCAGCTACCCCAGTGTCTCCATCCTCTGGTGTGAGATGAGATGCAGCTGGGCTCTTGTAAGTGAGGGGAGTGATTGTAGTCATTAGCAACTCTGAGGAAGCATTTTCACATGCTCTGGGACACCACTTTTCTTGGAAAGAATTGGAAGCTCCTCCTGGGCTAGGACATTGTGATGTGAAGCAGAAAGCATTGAGGAACCTGATGTTGGAGTAATCCCAGCTTGAAGGTGTCCTTGTCTCCATCTCCTGGTAACCCAGCTTTCACACACTAGTGTTTGTCAGTGGTGACCATTCCCTGTGTGGTGTGACAATGTCAGCATTGCTGTGATTCTGTACCTCTTGGGTGTCACATCTGGCTTTGATCAGCACAATGAGGTGCTGAGTTTGTCCTAGAGCAGTCTGATGCTCAAATCCACAGAGAACTCTGGCAAACTGCCTGTTAACGTTACAGACTGTGAGAGGGAATGACCCAGACCTGCAAATTTTTTTTGTATCAATAAGAAAGCTGCTGTCATAGAGCAGAGTCATGGCACACCCTCTGTTCATGCCAGGAGTGACAGAGACTTCTTTTTCTGCTCTTCAGAAAGAGCCCAGCAAGACTCTGATTGGGCTGGAAAAGAGAAGGTGGTTTGCAGTTAACATCTTGAGCAGAGTGACACTTCAGCAGAGCAAAACCAGTGGGAGTTTAGAGCTTTAGGGTTACCTAGCAAAGCATTAGTGTGTCTGACAGCCAAAATGTGTACCTTGAAAGAGGAAAAAGGGGTTTGCTCCAAGAGGGGTTCTTGGATGCGTGACTGGTATGATACTGCTGGTAGGAAGACAGTTTTTCAAGTTGGTAGAAAAGTAAATGGTGACAGAAACGGGCTTAAACTTTCACACAACAAAAACACTGTAAAAGACATGTCTGTGGGACTGTGAAGTGCAGCCACAACACTGGAAGGAGTTCTTGTCGTGTTTTAGAAGTTGTAGACTGGTTGCTGAAGTTTTGTTGGCAAGTGCATAGGAACACATGCTGTCAAGTTTGGGAAGGCTGTAAATGCTGTGGAACTTCCCCAGCTGAAAAAAATGTGGAAATATTTTCTAAAAGTTGGTGTAGTACCTGATAGAAGGGAATGATGGCAAGTGTTGATGTACATATTTATCAACTGAAGCCAGTCTTTCATCAGGAGCAGCCTGGTGTGTTCCTCCTTCACCTTCACACTGCTGTTTGCCAGGAGAACATTTAGGCTCTCTCTACTCAGTCTGCCTCTGGACTGATGAAATCTGCTCCTCCTGTGAGTGTGCAGAAGTGTTCAAGTGTGGATGCTGAGGAAAAGCAGACTATAAAATAGGCTGAGGTAATCCTTTTTCAACGTTAAGTATGGTTATTACTAAATTTTGCAGAAATTATTTGTTGCAGATTTTTTAAAAGATCCAAGCCCTCTACCAGAAAAAAGCAAAATACTGAGATAAATGAGCATGACGGTTTAAAAGAAATAAACCATATACATTTACATATTTCAGGCTCATTAAAATTCAGGGTAACCCATGTATAGATGTGACTGGAGATGGTCAAAGGAGAGGCTGATTGAATGGTGAAGGGGTTTTGAGATAGGTTTGGGGTTTTTTATTGCTGGTATAAGAAATGTGCATATTTGCAGTGGTAAGTACTTACAAATCTCTTTTGTATCAGAACATTAATATTTCCATAAACTTATATACTCTGCAGTTACATGAATGGAATAATAAAGTTGTCTGGTATCAGAGAAATTAGGACACTTAATGGTTTGAACTGTTATTTGAAAGCTGAACAGTTAATCATCTTGTTTCTACTATGATAGAGTTTTTCAGAATGCTGGAGGTCTAAAACAGCTAGTGTAAGTTGTACTGATCCTCTGCTTCTTGGTTTGCATGATTTTGACAATCTTGGTGGCAATTCAGATCCTGACTATAGCTTCCTTGTTAGAGAGAGCTGATGTGCGCTTTTAGTCCTACAAAAATAAGTTGAAACGTGTTTGCCTCTCTTAGGAAGTGGAGAGTGAAATTCTGTGACTTACCGTGGTGTCCTCCCTGACTCTTGTCATTCTCCCTGATGTGCATATCAGAGAGATTTAAGACTATTTCTTGACTCATCTGAATCTCTTTCAACTTATGCATAAATGGTCTTTCCTTATAGGGAGGCAGGATTTGTTGGAAATCATTCAGTGCCTCTGAATCTGTAGAGTGGTCAGACCTAAGAAGATCTCCCTGTTACTGGCTACTTCTGCCTTTCTTCTTTTTTTTAGTATCTGATCATTTGGTACAGGTGTTTCTGGAATTATCTTCACTGCATTCCCAAGAAGTAGAAATATATTTGCTTTACAGGTAGAGAACTGAAGCACAAACAGATTAAATAACTAGATGACACCAGGTCTTAGACCCTGAGGCACCTTAGCCATGAGTTAATTTTTAGTATTTTGTCCTTAATTTTCAGAATTTTCTGTCACTTTTTTATAAGGATAACTAACTAGAATGATCTTTACTAGTCTTGCAATTCGAGGTGTTTGCTTTTAATTCTGTTTCTGTAAAGTTCCTTTCTTTCTGTGTAGTTAATTCTGCTGCTTCCAGTGGTCTGTTTGGTAGCCATATCATCTGCATGTCTGATATTTAACTGTTTAGTAAACCCCTTATGTCTTTAGACATAAGAGTATGTGCTGAGTGTAATTATCGTTGTTCAGAAATTCAGATTTAAACCAGAGGCGTGTGCTGAAGTACACGTGTGTTTGTTTATTATTTAGCCTTTTGAGGAGGAGAGCATTAAGGGTGACCTGTAAAGTGATTTAAGGATATTATAAACTTGCAGTGCTGTGGGCTCAGGTCATTGAAATACCAAGGGTAGTGTTAATGGGCAGTCCACATAATAGTCTTCTAAAGATAATGTTTTCGCTTTCAACTTCCTTGGTACCTGGGATCCAATTTGCCAGCTTGCACTGCATGGGGTGCTCCATCTCACACCGTTCTGCTGACAGCAGATCCATCACAGAGGTTAACTGAAGCATGAAGCCAGATGAGTGCAGGGAAAGCTCAGGAAATGCAACTACTTGGGTGTATATATATTGCAAAGCTCTGAATTCTTGGCACCTGCTTTTTATTCACTGTCATTTAAATCATGATTTTAAAGAAAATTGTGTGTTTAAAATATGGGAAGTAAACAGAGTACTTGCCAGTTCTGGGGAGGAACTTGTAATGTCCTTGCTCTGTAGAGACCTACAAAGGATCTCTAACTACCAGTCTTGTGCTGATTGGGAGATTAATTTAGGAAATTCAGCATGTAAATATTACAGCTGATGAAGTTTTCTGTCTCACTAAAGACAGCATTTATACTGAATAAATGCTTTTCAATTCAGTATCACAGGAGTTGATCTGTTTAGACTTTGACAGACTTAAGAGATTCACTGTGCTGACCTCCATTAAACTTCCCCCGTACTCCAAAAGGTGTTTCAAGAATGAGGAAAGTTACAGCTCATGTTGACTTCTTTTCCAAATCTATCAGGACTAAAAGCTATCAAACAAAACTTGAGGAAAAATAGGGACTCCCTGAAGTTTGTTACTCAAATCTGTGAGTGTGGCACTGGGATGTCCTGGGGCAGAGTTGAACATGAAGAAATGGCTCTATATAAAGGGTAGTATTTCTCTCAGAGGAGTATGTTGTTTGGGATTCTTCAGCCCAGAAAGCTGTGGTAGCAGGATACAATGCTCCACTTAAACTGCCTTTTGAAGATTGTGGGTTTTGGACTCTTGTTTTTCACAGTTAGAAATTTATGAAAATGAAACAAACCCAGATAAACTTACAAATGCTAAACAGTGTTTTCTTTTTACATATGTGTTTCAAACTCTATTTTATGTTGTTTCCTGTAATAAAGAAAAGTAATTTCTGAATATTTTCATCTTTAAAAGATAGAGAAAGATTGTGTGCTCTAAGTCTGATTTATACAGATTTACATTATTTCAAAATGTCAGAAACAAAATTTTAACTTTCCAGTGTAAAAACCTAAGAAGCTTCTCTATTAAAAAAAAGGATTTTCTAAATTGAATTAATAAATATTTTTTACTCAAAAAAATACAGCTTAGTTGACTGCAGCTGTGATCCAGAATGGATGGCAGTATCTAAGTATTGTAACTGTTTTGGAAGACTGATTGTATCCACATTTTCTTAAGAATTATTTGGGAGTTGGACCTTGACCCTTGATAATGCCATTTGCAACATAGGATATGGCTGTTGACTTAACCAGGTGCTTGATAAAATACAGCTGGAAGTGTGTGACATCAGGAGAACGTCTAAATGTGTAGAGTGAAACCAGTGCAATTAAATAAGTCTTAAGTGGTGATTATTTCACATGAATGCCCAGGACTATGGAAAACTTCATTATTACTCTTTACACATCTCTTGGATAGCACGGTGCCTTCACATTTATATCAGTGGTATTGCAGCCACAAAAAAGGTTAATTAACAACTTGAAAAAATGATGTGATCCTCTTAGTATGCTGTTGAGTGCTGGCAAAATGTACTTGAAGAACAAACAAAGTAGGATAGAATAATACAAATACTTACTAATACAGTATTCCTTTCTCCACCCCCTGGCATTTTTGGTTAATGAAGTCAAGGTCCAAGCATCATGGTATCTGGAAAATTACAGCATTTTTATTAGATGTTTTCTGACCTTCTCTGGACTTGCTTACCACATAAAGCAGCACTTCTGAAATGTAGTAATGCTGCTCTACTGGCCAAGATGAATGAAAATTCAGTGATAAAAATGGGAAATGGTTCTTTTACACTTTCTCATTAGCTGTTTTGCTAAATTAGCTCAGAAGGAGAAACTAATCTCTAGGCCAGAGTAAATAGGCAGTATAACTTGTTAGCATGGTTGGCTCATTCCACTACAGACAGCAAAATGCTGGATTAAAAATAGTGTTGCCTGATGTGAATTCTGATGCAGATGGATAGACCACATATTTGACTTCCAAATATATTGTGCATAATTTTAGAACCTTTCAGAAATGGAGGGAGATGCTGAGGCCATTGCTTTTCCTAAGTGTGTTTATGCTAGATGAGCTGTAATAGGCTAGAGCAGTGGGAGATATTTTTTTAAATTTTGCACGTTACTTCAAAACTGGTTAGAGTAATAGTGTTTATGTGTATTTATAAACATAGCTAAGAAAACTTAGAAATTTGGCAGACGTTTATTGTACACCCACAAAATATTCTTTTGTGCTGTGATTTCTTCAACTTATTTTTACACTGAACATCCCACAGTGAGAATCCTGTGCAGTCACTAGGAGGTAATAAACACCAACGTCAACCACTAGGGGGAGCAAGATTTCAATTATTTTAATTAGGTGTAGTGATAATGATTAATTAGTACATCTTAAGCACTGAATATACTTTTAGTTTGACAACCTTTATAACACAGGCTGTAGACTTTGTCTACCACTTAGGTCTTTTTTATCCATCCCCTAGTGTTTGTTGGAAATATGATTTCTTTTTAGTTAGAAAGTCATATAACATAAAGGACTAACGGTGATAGAAAATCCCAGTGTTACAACGGGTAAGAGAAAAGACTTTAAAACTGATTTTTTGTCTGACTCTTGCAGATTGAATCCCTAATTCTATGTGTGAGAGGAGGACATGATGGAGTTTGCTGTTCTTACACTCTTATTTCCTCATGAAAATCTCTTCCTGCTGGGGAGGTGCATACTGAATAATGAAGGTTCTCTGATAGACTTGACCAAGTGAAATAAAAGAATTTTACTGCACACTATAGTTCAGATTATAATTTTTTTCTTGAACTCCTCATATCTTTTTTGCAGCCTTTGGGAAATGCCACATCTAGCTACATTTTAGCCCCTCTGTGCTCAGTTATATCATCTCCTTGCTCACATGCGAGATTTTTATTCTTTTATCTATACATCACATAAAAAAACTCTTACTGAGGTATTTGTCTATGATAGTACCTAAACTGTATGCCTGATATCTGCCTTCCAGATTCTGCAATATGTATGTATATTATGACTGGGGGGTGCTTTTGTCCTTTGGTATGACTTGATGGCTAGCAAGGCTATAATGCATGTTGTTCAAATAAGGCTGCTTAATCCAATGATAAATTATCCTGTCCCTCTGGTTACTTACCTCTTATGTCTTGTTTGGTAGAAAGGGTATCATATTTTTTTCCAGCTTACTGATAGCAGTTTTACTTGTGTTAAATGAAAACCATAACCTTGTATGATCTAGTAGAAACGTTTAATGTGCAGTTACTTTTTCAAATCTTTAGGTAAGTTTTAATGTTTCTCTTACGCATAAATTCTTTCTGTTGTGGCAGTGAACTTATTACAACATTGTTAGGAGATTTTTTAGAATACTTTACAAATGTCTCGATATATTATCAGCTGAGATGGTTAATGGCCAGACTCTAAATCTTACTTGAAACACCTTTTTGGCAGACTGTCTCATGTGATACTAAGTAAGCTACCGTACCTGAACTCAGTACTGGTAGCAGCTAATATCCTGTTTGTCCTTTTCGAGGAGTGTTATGGCATGACAGCTTTGTTCAACCATTGTAATAACTTCCAGCTATTTCAAGGCACTTTGAAAATAGCAATAATTGAATGAACAGCTTCT
The DNA here is from genome assembly GCA_013399915.1 of Illadopsis cleaveri. NCBI lineage: Eukaryota > Metazoa > Chordata > Aves > Passeriformes > Timaliidae > Illadopsis > Illadopsis cleaveri. The sequence continues at coordinate 151,974 of VXBB01004069.1, read as the reverse complement.
CCAGTTCCTTTGTTAGTCATTGGATAATAATTATCTGACTAAAAAGACTCAACTGAACCAAAACAAACTCCTCTCGAGGAATATGTTAGCTCAATTCTAATCTGTCGTTCTTCTGAGATGTTGATGAAGTGAGAATCATTTCTTTGTTGCTAAAAGATGTGGTTTCATAATCTTCCTAGCCCATGAAAATAGACAAGCTTCCTTCAGGCGACCTGGGTTTTTTTCCTGGTTCACAAATTTACTCTTCTTTTTCAGTATAAGGCCTGTGCTTTTAAGATTTTACTAGTCTTAGTATCGCTAAGGAACTCTCTATTGTCTGTATTGTTGCTGGTGAACTGCATTCAGTGTACATCATCCTATAAAATCAATGAGACTTGAGCATTCTGTAATGCCTTTGGGCAGTGACATCTCAAGATCTTAATATGTTTTTAAAAATTCCAGTGTTTATTAGTGTAATTATCAGTGTGAAGATGGTAGATTAGATAACTTTTGCATTGGAATATTACGTGCAAAATAGCGATTTAGTATTGGTATGGCATTGTGTTTTAAATGTGCACTTTCAACTTCCTAAGTAGTATTTTATGGTGGTACTTAAAATCACTAATCAGTGTTATACAATTAAAAAGTTACTGGGGAAGAATTTTTATTACTGTTAATTAGTGAAGTAAATGTTGACGTTTTGAAATTTTTTCTCTTTTATATTGAATGAGACTTTTCTAAGGATGCTTTTTATAAGTTTGCTTTTGGAAATGTAATCTTCTTCAAAGCAAGGGTATATTAAGGACCTTTTCTGACTTGAATGATACGATGTTTTTTATCTTCAAGTGAATATGAAAGGGAAAACTTAATGATCCTTATCACTTGTTCTGTTACATGCTAGCTTATGTAACTCTTTTGTGATAAATAAAAGTCATCACCTAAGTTCTATAGTAAAGCATCTCCTAAGGTGAAGTTGCCTGAGCTGCTTGTTGTTTTCTAAGTGGCTGTATGGCGGATAACTTTCAAGCAATAAATGCTGTTAAGAACGTGTTTGCAGGTTCTTAACGTCGTTATTTTATTTATTTTTGACAACTGCAGAATTCTGTTTTAGTTGGATACTGAGGGAAAATTGCTGAACATGCCAATAACATTTTGTTGCAGGAAAATTACAGCTAACTGTCAACTATGCATTTATCAATATGACATAGATCTGTTCCTAATAATGTGCGGTTTTCATATTTTTAAAACATTTATTTATTGGTCAAAATTTTTTTTTGTCCAACTCTACATGGCAGAGGTAAATAAATTGCAGTGGCTTACGTAACACAACAAAATATGTATGTTGACCCTGTGTTTGTAAAGGATAAAAGCAGCATTATCAGTATTGATAGTTAGTGAAAGAGGCCTCAATTTTAGAGACAGCCACTGAGAAAGAAGTAATCCTGCTGCCCCTGCCCCTCTGCCTGACCCTTCATTCCATCCGTCTCCCTTGTGTTGGGTCTGGTCCTGGAGTGTCCTTCATTGAGCTGATACAGCTCACTAAACTGGGAGAGAAGGTGTCCTCTTAGCATCTGTGTAGTGCTAATAAGCGTGCAGAACCTCACTCTCTCTTGAGGTGTTTGCTTTGAAATCAGGCATTTCTGTGTCATGGAAAGTCTCAAGCTGCAGGCACCACTTTGGGAGCTATGTCTTTTATTGACAGGTATTGGAAAGTCTTCACCACTACTTATATGTTGTGTTCTTAAAGGATAAGCCCTCTGTTTTGCCTTATGAAGAATATAATTTGTCTAAGGTTGTTGTGGAATGATGCTGGACTTCTTACAGATCCTCCCTTCATTTTCATACCTTTGTCAAAGTCTCTGTAGTGCGTTAATATGCGTATGTCCAGCAAGCACTTCAGAAAAATCATTAGTCAAGTCTCCTTGCTTTCAAGCCCATGCTACAAGCAGCATGACTGATGAGCAGGCCTGTGTGAGCACGTAATTGTGCACAGAAAGCCGAGGTGAAGTTACATGTGGATCTACAGGCTGTGGAATTTGGGAAGCTATTGCTTGTGAATAGTACAGGATCTAGACACAGAGTTGCAAGGATTTGACCATCACTGTTTGAAGTGAACAGTGTTCACCACTGGTTGATAGGATTACGTGTCCTGGTTCTGGCCAGCGTTAAATTTTGCTGTAGCCAGAAGGGGGCATGGCTGGGACGTGGAGGGTTATTCTATAACCTCAGGTGACTTTCTGGGGATGGGGGGAAAGGGTCTTTTTCGGGTTGGTGGAGGGAGTAATCAGGTATTCTCGGGGGTGTGAGAACTCATATGTGATTAATTCATTTTTTGTACACTCTTTTATTATTGGCGCTGTTACTGTTAGTTTTTTAATCTTCTTGTTTCCAGTAAATTGTTCTTATCTAAACCTGTAATGTTTATGCTTTGTATCTCCAGTTCTTGTCTCCATCCTGCTGCAGGGGCATGGGGAGGAGGGGGAGAGGGAAGTGAGTGTCTTAAGGTTTGTAGAGTCTCAGTGGGACCACTAAGTTGGGGAACACCATTCCTAAAACCAGGACATTATGATACCCTCTGTTGCTATATATGTGGACAAAACAATTGCCTAGAATTTATCCTTTCTTCTGTCCTATTCTCCTTTCTGCTTTTGCAAGAATCCAGCTTTTCAAATAGTGAAATCTGTGTAATGGCTTTTGGTATAATCGTGTCTGGTTGTACACGGAAGAATTAAACTTTTTTTCCATCAGAATTTGTCCACTTGCAAGCAGCAGTCTCCCTTTTTTCTGGTGAGTCTTTGCCAACATTACGATAGGCTAGTCTTGCTTGATTTTTAAAAGTTTTTAGGGTATGTTTCAGAATGGGAGACTTCACATCATTTTGATAAAGTGGTAGAGATTTTCACAAAGAAATCATGAGTTCAGTTTCAGTCCTGGGCTTGAAACAGAAAAAAAATGGTAATTTTTTGCCTTAATGTGAAATAAAGTTTGAACTTCATGTTCCATGGTCACCCCACAAGTGATGTGCTTGACTGAATTGTGGAGCCTGAACTGCTTTTGTTACCCTTGACTGCCTCTTTGGTGGAGTAATGAGGTGAGGGGACAACTTGAGGGCATTGAAGACACTGAAATTGTGTGATAGATGGAATATGTTTTAAATCTTTACCCAGTGCTGTTCTCAACATGAGTTATATATAATTCTCTGGTTTCATGATTGTGTACAGTTCTTTTTCCAAACACACTGATTACAGGCAAAAACTTGTGTATGTAGCAGAGAAGATAAAGTTACGGAGTTCATGGAGGAGGAGGTGTTTCTTGGTACTTATGTAGAGATTTGAGAATTTCCTTCTTGTGCAGTTTTAAGAAAGGAGTGTTGTCACCCATGCTTGCCCTCATGTGAACCTTTAAAACTTCATGCTCAGTATGCTCAGGCATGCCTCAAAGTGAAAATAAATGGATGAGAGTTTTCTCTTTTAGTAGCTGCAGTAGATGTGAATACTCAGTGTTAATGGAGAGGTATAAAAAGAGCAGTCATGCTGGGAAGTGCCCTCCTGTGGGGCACAAATGGACATCAGCCCAATAGCTTCTGCAGCTATTTCAGCCTTTCTTGTACAAGAAAATCTAACCTGAGACCTAGATGTGGCTGTTTTCCCTTCTTACATGGAAATGGTCTCTTCTAAAATTAATATGTCTTTAAGGAAGTGTTCGATTATTCTTTTGTGTTTGATCAATGTTACACTGACGTTTTCTGTGGCATGACAGTAAATGGTGTTTGCTGGGGATTTTTACTAAAGTCTTTGGTGCTAAATAGGGTGCGAGCTGTCTAATGAGAGCTGTCTCATCCCAAATGTCATGTGAGCCCTTCCAGCTCTGCTGCTGTGACCCTCAGATAAACAATGAGGCAAGTGGAAATTTTTAAGTTTCTAAAAGAAACCTCCTAGTTTTTGAATCCTCAGTATCTTTTTCTGTACCTGACCATCAGTGCTTTCAACATTTGGAGTTAAGACATTATGGAATGACAAGGTAGTAGAGCAGTAATTTTAGAAACGCTTTTATTTGCATACTGCAGAGATGTGAGGAAAAATGCTAGTCTAGACAGAGCTGCAGTGGGAGAGAGGGGAGGGCTGGAGAGTGGTGCTGGAATTAGGTATGAAAAGACTGAGGACGGCAGTCAGCTGAGTCTAAAACGAGGAGTGAAGGTGGAATGTTGGGCGGTGGGAGTCAAGAAAGCAAACCAGCTGAGTTGGGAGGCAGCTGGGTAGTAGCAAAGAGGGAAGCAAAGGAAGAAAGTTGGAAGGAAGAAGGGGAGGAAATGAGTCAAAGTACCTGAGGGATTAGGTCATTGTTATGAGTGGGAAAGGTACTCAGAGCCTTTCTGTACCCTTCTCTTGCCAGCCTGTGCTTCAGGGTAGCTTTCTCAAAGAGGTG